>WYDI02029786.1:0-97723 GCA_009867235.2 Psittacus erithacus
TCCCCTCAGGAGACCCGCGCAGGCACTCTCTGCACTCCGAGCTCTGCGCTGCAGCCTCCCCTCTCACCGGCTCTGCCTGGGTGCCTACGCTGCCACCGCCGTGGCAGCCAGAGCAGAGCTCCCAGACCGGGCCCTGCTCATACGACGAGCGCTCACCATCCCGCGCAAACCGCCTCGAACCCGCCCCGTTCCCCGCGCTCCTGGGGCGGGTTTTTACCCAGCCAGGGCCGGTGCCGCCCCTCCTGGCTCCGCCCCTGTGAGTCAGCGGCTCGCGTCAGCTGAGCTGCCGGCTCCTGGGCGAGTCCTGCCGAGGACCTGGGGCTCCCTCGGTGGCTCTGGCCGCTCTGAGCTGGGGCTCCTGGATGCTGAGCTTCACCTGCTCAGGTGTTGAAGGCGGCCTCTCTCGAGCTGCTCACCTCAGCGATTGACTCCTAGAACACATCCCTGGTGGCATAGATGCAGCCTGTGGCAGCGCAGAATTTTATGATGTGAGGACCTGCAGTTTGTAGGGTAGTTGGCAAAGCAGATTTGAGAATCACTGGTCTTAGTGGCCTCCTGGTTAGACTGTATGCATCAACGCTGTCACACTTCTGTAAGAGGGAATGCAAGTTAGGACCTGTCTCCTTCCATGTCCATTGTCCAGGTTGTTTTTCACTACCATTTCAGCCTCCCACTCTTGTTTTCCAGATTTCAAAATCTCCACTAAAAGTGAACTAGATGATAATGTGTCATCTTTATAATCCTGAAAAATCCATCTCCAGGCAGTATTTCAATTCTTGCCTGCCCGGTTAACATGGTTTAACTGTGTACCTTTATTTTCTGAACCAAGAGCATCACTTACATATTACTCACTCTGGTGGGTTAACCTTCGCCAGCAGCTAAGGCCTCACCCAGCCACTGGCTCACTGCCCCTCTGGCAGGATGGAGGAGAGAATTGGAAGGGCAAAAGCAAGAGAACTCATGGATTGAGATAAATGCAGTTTAAGAAGTGAAGGAAATAAAAAGAAAACAAGTGATGCAAAGGCACTCACTCAGCACCTCCCACCATCAGACACATGCTCAGTCAGTCTTTGAGCAATGGCTATTTTCAAAGAATTTAGCTTTTACTGCTGAGCACAACATCATATATTATGGAATATCCCTTTGGTTGGTTAGGGTCTGCTGACCCAGCTGTGTCCCCTCCCAACCTCTTGCCAGCCCCAAACCTACTCACTGCAGGGACAGAGTGAGAAACAAAGAAGGTCTTGATGCTGTGCAAGCACTCCTCAGCAATAGCTAAAACATGGGTGTGTTACCAACACTGCTTTGGTCACGAGTTCAGCAGTGTTCAAGCTGCTGAAGAAACTAAACCCCATCCGGACCCAATACACTTACCTACATTGTTGTACAGAAGCAAGTTGCCATACACTGAAACCACGGTGGCAACAGCTGGGTTTAAGAAAACGGTTCTCATTAGTAGCACCTTTTTGTGTGTGTGTAAGTGTAGGCAGAGTTTTTGTGTCTTCCTATTACTGACACAATCTGTACCTTCAACACTCTGGTTGCTCACTGGCCTTTGTCACCACGTGGTTGCCAACTTGTCTTGGGTAAGCAAACACCTTAGCCGCCGCAGCTAAGACTACAGTGATGGTGAGAAGACTGGGGATTTCTTCGTGAGCTGGCCACAGGCACATTTTCTCTCCTATTTAGGAAGGAGAGTATTTTTTCCCCAATGTAACTGGACAAATAAGGAATTTGAATAACACTTCTAAAATATTAGTAGTAACAAGCTAGGTGAAGTGAGAACCCCTTTGAGAGGGAATGCTTCTGGAATGGTCTCAAAGTAAATAATCTGATTTGAGACTCAGCTTGCTCCCATTTCCTTGCTGCAGCATCCTCTGTCTGAGTTCTTCAGTCACAAAACAGAAATCAGACAAATCAGACAAGGCAGAGAAAAGGTTAGTTTCATTTGTGCATGAGCAAAGAGGGGTGGGAAGAGAGCAATGGAGTTTTATGAGACAGAATCTCTCTGTATGCCTCTTACATATTCCACAGAGCTAAACAGGCAAAACTTCAATACCGCTCCCTTTGCCGTCTTTCTTCCCTGCCCATACTGATTCACATTTTGTATTCTGCTCCATGCTGCTCCCATACTGAGGATCAGACAAACACGCATTAATCCTGGATAGATTCTAAAAATAAGGATTGAAAGAAAAAAAATCAGAGCAGTGTGAATCGACCTGCAATCATCTTTCTGTTTTCTTAATGGGGAAAAAGAAAGAGGAAATCAGAGGAGACACTCTTTCACATCTTCTCTTTCCAAGATAAAATTATTCTGGCATTTGCAGCTGTTGTTCTCTTGATAGAGGTTTTTTAATTTATATACTTAAAAGGCACTTTAAAATTTAGGCGCATTAGCTCAAAATGCTTATGCAGACCATCCACCCACTCCACTCTGTGCATGAATAGAGCTACCACAAGCAGCCTGATGAAGGAAGAATGTAGCTTGAAATCACGCTATTGAATTTACATGTTGTTTTCGTGTGTTACTCAGAACCAAGGATAGACCCATCCTTTCGGGGGAGCTTAATGGTAGAGTAAGCAGTGTGTTTACTCTGTGTAGCTACTGCCTTTAGCTGTTAATTTCAAAGCTTCCTTAACTCATTTTAAGCACAAAAGAAAAAAAAAGAAAGAAATAGAGAAATTCTAAGTGCAGTTTCAAGTCTGACTTTCTTTTTGGTTTATGAACATAAAACATGCAGGCTTTCCTTCTCAAGTCAGCTTCCTTCCTCTAAATTACAAGTGAAGCTTAGATGTTGGTGGGAAAAGAAAATCTCTCAGAACTGATCTTCCTGTGCTGCATTTTTCTAGGGCATCTTTTTTCTTAAATAAAGGCCCTCAGACAGTACAAGGCATAACTCAGCTTCTGTTACTTTAAGAGGACACAGGGTGAGACTCTGTTTTAATCACTTCTCATGTTTTGTTCTGGTTTGGTTTTGCTGAAAGGGATACATCACAGAGAGTGAAAAACAGTTCACTGCTTTATTGAAAAAGATGAGGCTATGACATTCACAGACTTGGCTGGCAAAGAATCTGTAGAAAACTGTGAAGGTGGTGACGTGTTTTTGTGGGCAGTTTGAAGGGTTTGCCTCCTCTTCTTGCATCAGGTTGCATTGGGGAGCTTTTGATTATGGCTGCTTGAACAGCCACATTGTGCTAGTGCATCTTCTCATGGCCTTGCCAGGTGACCAGCCAGCTACCAGCCGGTCCCACCACCACAACTGTACCTCAAACAAGCACCACACATGGACGTAGTTATTGTCCCTCCTGCCCGGCTGGAACACTGGCTTACTTTTTCCTCTCTTGCTTGTAATAAATAGGTTGTATAGATATATAGATCATAAATGCATTGTCTAGATTTTGATAAATCTCTTGCCAGAAAGGGACCGTATCCCACCAGCAGGACGATCGGTCTACTTGTCAAGACATTCAGTGCTCTTTCTTCCTGGCATTCAGTAGCCTCCTGCCCTGCCCCATGGACAGCTGTGCTCACAACGTGTGGCAGAAGCTAAGGGTCTGGTTGCAGTTCAATGAAATCATTCAGCATGCACCTGCCCTTCACCGGTCCTGGCCTCCAAGGCTGGATGAAGCTAAATGGACAAGAAGCAGCTCAAATCTTCATCTTTCATAATTGACTTTTAGTTCAGGTTCCAGAGGGGAAAAGGAGGGAAGGCAACCATAATGCTGTACTTTGTAGACATGTGTTAGAACTCAAACATCGTCTGTAGCGTCAGGAAGCTGTCGTTTCCAGGGCTGCATTCTCAGTCACACAGTAAGTGGGGAGGAACAGCAGGGCAGAATATGGCACTTCAAAGCACCTTGCGGGGTCTGCTCTTCTCATGGCAGCTGCTTCTTTTCTCAAATCCCATTTGCCACCATTGTAGAAGACTTCCAAAGTAACTGTGCAGACAAGAAACAATAGTAAGAAAGAACGCTCATTGCTGCAAAAGGCATTTGCTTTGAGCCAGAGCTGTATGGCAGCAAGAGCTCTTCTAAGACTGTTCTTCTTCCTTCTCCAGCAATGGATGTCCATTGACACTGGGCAGTGGCCTGACTTTCAACCGCTGCAGACAAGCAGGCAATTAAACCGCTGAGATTTTTCTGCTCAGCCCACTAGAGCAGAATCTGCAAGTGAAGTGTTAAAGGACTCTCTTTAGAAAATCAAACAAACGCAGCTCAGACATTCCTCAGTTCTGTTTTCCTCATGAAAATGCTGTTTCAGTGTAGTCATTGATCTGGATGCATACTTGACTTGAAGTTTTGCCTGGTGTTTCTGGCTTTTTTGTTCAGGAATACCACATTGTGTATGTGAGATTTTCTGCATATCTTTAATAGTCAGAGGACATCAAGTGGTAGTACTGTATCTTCTCTGATCCGTATTTTTTAATGAAGTATGACAGTTGTGGTGCACATGTAGATTTGCAGGTGTTTTACACAAATCTTCAGTCTTCAGCTTCTTTCAACACTGAAGCAGATCTATCACACGGCAGTAAAATTCTATTCTTTCAAGACTGGGCCATTAGTATAAAAATTAGATGTGTATATATATAGTGACCCACAGCCCACAAACCTGAGAAATAATGAACAACACCCTAGAGTTAAAATTATTTTTAAGTATTTCTTGTATCTTTCTGACCTGCTTTATAATTCCTAAAAATTGTGGAATCTCTGGTCAAGCTGGAGTGAAAGCAGTCCTCTAAAAGGTCCCAGAGTTAATAGATAATAATAGTGCAACAATTGTTGCTATTTTATTCCATCTGTTTAATTTGAGTTGGCTTGAAACTGACACAGAATTTATTCTGGAAATCCAAAATGCTCCCATCAGCATATTTGTAAGTCAAAGAGAAGTCAGCAAGCGGACAGCATGAGAATTACTGACCTATATAGGACTAATTTTAAATGCCCAGCTTGGATTGCCTTCCTAATGATATGTAATAGTCAAAGTGAGTGAGCAAGACTTTTCTGAAAATTGGGGGATTTAATGTGTCTCAGGCTTGTGTTTCAAAATACGTACTCCGCCAGTTTCTCTAGAGAGCTACTAATGGTGTCATGGAAAGTAAGACATCCCAACTTCAGGGTAAATTTCAGAATTGATTATTCCCCCTATCCAGCCTCCAGGAGGCATTCCACAGAAAAATAAAGTCTCTTTTTAAAATTCTTGCAGTTCTTCCTCTTGGAAAGCCTTTTCTGTCCTTCTTTCATCTTCACAGTAACTCAGAATGTGGCACTTTGAATATTAAATCCTACTGTAGCTCATGAAATTTGGCTTATTTGATGTTACAGACTGATATTTCTGTGGTGCTTTCAGCAAAACATAAAACATAAAGAAGATATCCCTTAGATAATATATTTTTCACAGCCATGCTGGATGCAACCCTTGCTTTGATTAACAAGCAAGTTCACTAGAAACTGAATAAAAGCCCAGGTTTTTGTTGTTCTGACTCCCTTTTAACATAACCCTTTCTTAACTCAGTTTTCTGGCTGGTGCTTTCCAGGCAAAATTTGTGAGATTTGGTCAGAAGAAGAGAGTTGACAGTTACCAGTCATCCAGCCTTTCTCTTTCACGTCTTTCACTGAGAGAATGTCTCCTAAAATTATGCCATCAAGTTTAATTCCAGAGATAACCAACAGAAAGAAGACTGCACCCTGCTGGGTCTGACCCGCTCCACGTCTCTTCAGTCGGTTGGAGCCCTCTCCCATGGTTGTCTCCTTTCCCATGCAGGGGGTTGGAGGATAGAGGCCATGGCATGGATAGGAGGAGGGTGCAGAATAGACAGGTGCTTCCCTGCATCTCCCTGCAACCCTCTCTCAAGCATCTTAAGAACCCACTTTCTCCTACAATACTCAAAAAACCAGGTTCTGAAGAGGTACCATAATTCAGAGTTTCAGCTGCAAGTTGTGAACTCTTATGGAAAACCTGATGCTCTGAAGGAGTGAATTTACACCAGTCTTCCTCCCATCCATCTTTTCCTGATGGCTTACAACTACAGAAGCTAGACAAAAAAAAGGCTTGTCAATACTTTTTGCTTTTCAAATACCACGTGTTGGAGCTTTTGCTTTTAAAATAGAAGTATGAAAAATTGACTTTTCGTGATGCTCCTGGCATTTTGTAAGCTTTGATTAGGTAACAGAGAGCTGCCTTTGTTTCTATTAATGGAGTGGATGTCTGGCTTTGGCAAGTGTTTCAGTCTTGGCTTCCATTTTGCATCAAGAACCAACAGAAAAACTGAAGGAGGGCAATTTGCAATAATAATTATAGTGTTAATAACATTTGCTTAGCCTTCATGTTTCCTAACTGAAAGTAATTAAGGTGTTATAAGTATATAAATAAGAATGATACAATTAATTTCATATCTTTTTTGAATAATGTTTCCACCATGAGGGAGGAAACTACTATCCTGGTTAGGCAGATGTTGGATTGCTTGCAATGTCAATTTTGGAGTCCAAGAAATACAACAAGGACAAGAAATGAGACAAATAACTTAATGGTTATTTTCATTTGTCTCTAAGGAAGCCTCAAAAAGCATGTAAATGTTGTATGTTTTCATGAAAACACATTTTATATTGCCCATAAAAATACAACATTAAAATAAACTTGCTTGCATTAGAATGCTCGCTTTTGTTAGGCTTGTTACATACCTTTTAACAATACCAGTGTCAAATTATGACAGTGCTGCGTGACCCGTAGCTCACACATCTGAGAAAATCTGCCTTTCCTAATGGAACTGGAATTAAAATCGTATTCCTTTACTGTAAGTTGCGCAGCATGTTGGATGAACAACATTGTATGCTCATCTCTGGAGAGTTTAGTGTAAAACAGCTCCAGATTTTGTTTGGTGATCTCAGAGCTGGCTGAATAACTCCAGCCTTCCACAGCTCCGAATGCTGACGTGCAGGGAGATGGGACTTTTGGATAGTAAAAGCCCGCTCTGTGATACTGAAGGAGACTAGGTTTTGGAATCTATTCGCTGACACAAAGGCCAGTGCTGAATGGAGGTTATGTTTATTGTCTATGAAACCCCTGAGTTAGCTGAAATCACTTTCAACATGTACATGCATACATGTATTCTCTCACATTTAGCCAGCTCTCTGTGATGCTTTTAGCCAGCTCCCTGTGATGCTTTTAGCCAGGAACAGACAACTTTCAGGGACTTGGCTTGAAAAGATGCGTGCATGTAACACCCTCTGCCACATTTTACAAGAGGCTACAATCAAGCAGTCTTTGTACTCAGATTGTCTAGACACTGAGACAAAGGGGGAAAGGACAAGTGAAAGAAAAAGCCCTTTTTGTCAGTCATTCATTTTGCATGAAATTCTCCTTCCTTGTGTGCTGCTGTTGCCAGCAAAAAGATAAAGGGAGCAAAAACCAAACAACAATCAAGAAAACTGATAATTTACTGGTCTTCAATTCATATCATTCCTAGTAAAAAGAAACCCCCAAACCATTATTTTTCTGCAGCTACCAGTACGTCTGTATTCCATCACCTCATTTACTCTTTTTTTTTTCAGAATTAATACTTTGAACAATTTTATTTTTGCAGCTGATTTGTTGTTTTAACTTTTTCCTCATCAATGTGCAAATGAAGTGTGTAGAGCTGTCTTGTCAGCACTTGTAAATTGGTATGTGAAATATTCCCAGATTTCAGTGGAGATTTTTTCCCCTGCTCAGCTGAACATTTGTGAATGAGCAACAAGAAGACCTCTTTCCTCCCACTGCTTTCCCAGATTTCATGTTTCCCATCCTTTTTTTTCATTCTTTCATTTTCTTTTCTACTCTTTCCCATGAAAACTCATGGGGAAAAATAAGAGGAGAAAGATAGCTGGGAGGGGAAAAGGAGGAGGCAATAGAATTTCACAGGGAGGTAAGTTTGCAAGCCAACAAAAAGGCTGCTGAGATTCTTCTTTAAATAGTAAAGCCTGCACATCACTTAACATTTGCGTCTTTTAAACAGTTTGCTTCAATGGCTTACTCTTCCCTGTTTGGGTAGTCGGAGCCTCTCTCCACCCTTTCGAACTGGGCTTTCCCTCATGGCCTCTCCCATGTAGCCTTTGCTCACTGCCTGTGTTTTGCTCTCCACACACTAGAGGCACAGCAGGGTCCAAGCAGCGAGTCCCATGCTTGTGCCTCTCACCTGAAGTGTCCCTGACCTCTGCCTGTGCTGACAGCAGTGAGATGAGCTGTTGCACCCAGGGGCCCTCGCCCTCCCTGTGGTCCTGCTTCACTCCCTGGCATTGCTTGTGGGGGTCTTTGGTTCTGAGAGAAGCCAGGAAAACCTGACCTTTGAGTGACATCTCCAAACAGAGGGTCTTCAGAGCCAGAGCATCCTGCTGTTGGAATGGGTAAAAGCAGCAGAGATAACTCTGCAAGCAACTTTTCACAGCTGATACGAAGCTGGCCAGGGCACTTTTGCACCCTTTGCTGTCCCTGTGGTCTCACCTGGACTCACTGATGGTCCCAGGAATGGCCAACCCCAAGCTCCAGCATAGTACCCCACACCTCCACACTGATCCAGCTACCAGGGCAAGCAGAGGCCAGCTGCAAACCCCTTTTTCTCTACCTCCTGTCACTTATTTTTTTGAGGGATCCCAGATCATGCAGCCCATTGCAGCAAGGGCAGAGGCAGGTGTCCTTGTTTCAGTTCATGTGAAGAGACTTTAACATTTTGCTGAGGAAACCCTGCTGAGTCCATGTGGTGTCTTGAAGGAAATAAACAAACACAAAAAACACTCTTGAGTTAAGCTAAGAGCAAGAGATGGTAGATCGGTGCTAACGGCAGGCAGTACAGCTCAGGCAAATACATTAAAATGGCGCTTGCTTTTCTGACCGAGCTTGTAGAATAACTGGAGGTATCTTTAGACTGTAGAAAATACCCTTCAACAGAAGGGGTTTTTTGATTAGGCAGGTTACATTTAGGAAGCAGGTATCCAGACTGTGGACTGTCACATACAAGCAGGGAGCTACTGCATTATTTTTCAAGCATTAGCGATGGAGGAATACGCTTTTTCTGAATCCCGTGAGTTTGTCAAAACCAATTTCCTGTGCTGATGCTGGGGTAAGGCATAGAAAACAGCCTGCCTGGCAGCTATGGAAATATGAGGATATTTGAAAAAGGATAGGCTTTTTATTTACCCTAAGTGACGGATATTGGCTGAAATGTGAAAAGAAATATGGGGGAAAGATGTGCTTCGTTATAATTTTCTTTTTTTCTATTTTCTGCATTGTCTCCCTGTCTTTTCATATATTCTGGACAAAGTATGTCAGTAAGTCTAATTTTTTAAAAAATTTTTCTATTTTCGCTGCTCTTTATGCAGCCCCAGTGTTTAGAGTCCATTGTGTGCCAGGTTACGTACAAGAGTCACCATACTGGTTCAGATCAAGGGTGCATACAGACAAGTATCTGATTCCCTAGATTCATCATGCCCAGCTTCAGAAACTCAGGTTTTGTGTCTTGATTCAGCTCGAGTCAACACAAAAGACTTCAGTAACACCAGCACATGGATTATAAGATGTTAGAGCTCGCAGATGAAAAACAATACCAGGTAACAAGGCTAACCTTGTGGGGTTGCTTCTAAGACGCAGCTAATCACCTTCTATCTCCCTCCACCTAGAAAGAGGTAGGCACCTAAAATTAAGAGAAATTAACCCAGGCCCTAGTAATGCTCAGTGAGGATGATCTACAAAAGGCTCAAGAATTAGAGCAACCTTTTCCAAGCCACACTCTCTCGATTTCCTCCTGTCCAGGATTCAAACTTTGAGATGCTCTGCATTTGACATGTTAACTTTTCTGGGGCTTTCCCTAGCTTCTTAACTGATATATACCTTTGACAGCTCCACCTCCTGCTACCAGCAAGTTTTATCGTTCCATTGGGTATCTCTTCCTTTTGTTTTAGTTGTGCCATCTGACAGCTCCCTCTTACTCTCCTGTGCTGTAATAACTATCAGCTCATTGCGTCTGCTTTTCTGGCTGTCACACAGAGCTCCAGCAATGGAAAAAGGTTGTATTGCCTTGAGTAGTCACTGAAGTCAGCTCTTGTGTAGTTGGCAATGTCAAACATGAACCACGAACTAAGTGCCTCATTCTGTGTTTTGAGGGGCAGACTTTGCACCTCCAGCTGCGCTTTTTGGGTTAGCCCTTTGTCTGCCTGTCATGCTCTCCTGGTGAAGGGTGAGCAAGATGTGTTTCATCCTCTCACTACCTCCATGCAAGCCATTGCCTGGCAGGGGTGGACAGAGAGTTGCTGCTACCGTAAGAGCAGGCAGCACCTCCTTCCCCAGGCCTCAACAGGAACCACTGCGAGGAAGGTTTTGTGTGAGCTTTTTCCAGAGTGGTGTTGTTTATGTTCAAACGACCATGGCGTTTTTTCAAAGTACTTTTGAGCACTGAACTTAATTTGATCCTTGTCATGTGTGGGTTTGGGGGAGATCTGGAGAGCAGCAATGTATGAACACCTATCCTTTCCTTCCTTCCCTAGGATTTTAGATAATGGGCTGTGTGCAATGTAAGGATAAAGAAGCAACAAAACTGACTGACGAGAGGGATGGCAGTTTAACTCAAAGCTCAGGCTACCGCTATGGGACAGATCCCACTCCGCAGCACTATCCTAGCTTTGGTGTGACTTCAATCCCAAACTACAACAACTTCCATGCTACGGGAGGCCAAGGACTGACTGTGTTTGGTGGAGTCAATTCCTCCTCTCATACAGGGACACTGCGTACAAGAGGAGGAACAGGTCGGTTTCAAAGTTGTCTTTCAGTGCTGTTAGTAACTATCAAACGCATAATTACAGCAGAGTCATGACTGCCTCAGCGTGCTACTTTTGGGAAGAATTTTTTCATAAAATAACACAAGAACTGAAGTAGGGCTGGAGTTGGGTTTTCAGCCCTACCTGTGCTAAATTGCCAGTGCTAGTTCACCTGGGGAGTGAGGAGTTTTGTATACATGCCCAATTTGGCTGACTGTCTGCCTCATCCCACTACCAGGGAACGAAAAGTGTGGTGTGAGCCACCTCAGGTAGTTAACAGGGAATACTTGGCCTGGCCATGTCTAACCTCTCTTCAAAAACTCCCTTTGTCCACTTGGGTTCCTACACCGTGCATGGCTACCAAACCAAGAGTGCTGTTGACTTTACAGAGTGAAGGAGGTGGTGTGCTGCTGGCTGCATAAAAGCAGAAGGATTAGAATAGTTGTCCAAAAAGTAGGGGGTTTCAATTTACTTTGCTCCTCAGCAACCAAGTAGCTTGTAAGTGGCTTAGCCACCTTTTCACTTGATGCTCCTTTCCCTCCACTTTTTTGTGATGGAGTGTAACTCACCTATCTTCTTCTTTAGGTGTAACTCTTTTTGTGGCTCTTTATGATTATGAAGCAAGAACAGAAGATGACTTGAGTTTTCACAAAGGAGAAAAATTTCAAATACTTAACAGCTCGTAAGTTTAGACTTGGGAATATGCTTTTTAAAATTCTTAAACTTATGCTGTTGACAGTTATATTTGTCTGCTTGCTTCATTATAATTCATTATAATGTTGGGTGTTCAAGATATGTAGGGGGTTTACTCTACACTTACTGGTCTTCACATTTAGAGCACTTTTGCAAGGTGCTTTATTATTGAAAAACCAAACCTTAAACCACATGCAGCTTTACTTCAAAAATAAGCATTAGGCTGTGTGATTCACTGCTTAGAGTTCACAGTAAGCTCAAATTTAGAACTGAGAGTACTAGCTCTGTACTTTACCAGTAGACAGAAGTTCTGCAAGGCGTGTACTAACACTTTTTGCAATCTGTTTGCAAGTATCTCTACACAGAAATGAGCTAAAAACTGATTCACAAAAGAGACGTTACCCAAATTTGCGCGCCAAGCTTAAAAGCTTTCTCCTTTTTTTAGTTTTTATATTTTTTAAAAGCACCTTTTAAAGGAAGGTGATGCAGTCAGAACACGCTGTGAAGTTCTGTTAAGTGAGAACGTGTCATTGTATAGCTGCATTTGACGTGAAAACCACACTCCCATCCTGAAAATCATCAATTTAAAATTAATTTTATGAACTGCCCATATAAAAAAATCCCTTAGCAATTTAAAAATAACATCTGAAACTTACTGTGCTACTGACCTATATCTGATCATCTTGTAGTTCTTGGCTAAGAACGTAAAGTTGAAGGCTCTGTGCTGTGCTCAGTATTGCCATCATGCAGAGGTAAAAATGGGTTAACAACCATGTATGTCACCTTCTAGAGGCTTTGTGATATTGCTCTCATCTTTTTTTTTTTTTGACACTATGTGACAATGAGCCAAATTCCTCCCTGGTGCAATTCCTGTTAATTTAAATAGAACAACTGCAGGGTTGGAGTTGGCTCAATGTGCATTAAAGTTAAACAAAAAATAAAAAATCAGGTAATTCTATGGAATATTTCATGAAGCTATGAAGCTGAAGAGCTTTGATGTAGATGAAAGCATAGAAACTTCAGTTACAACTTGTAGAGGGAACAGCAGTTTAAAAACCTCTACTTCTAAATTAGCACTTGGGAAAAAAAACCTTTTTTAACCTATCATCAATTTTTGTTCACATTGCCTGCTGCTTTTCCAGCCTTGCACAAACTGTGCCATAACTTGAAAGATTTCCTTGCATTATACATTCTTTGCACACACCAGCTGATGAGCGCAGGTGGCCCTCACCAGGGCTTGCAGAGCAGTCATAGTGTTGGGGTCAGTGGGACAGAGAGATTCCCCTACATGTGGGTGGTTGAAGTACATGCATTTTGATGCGGGTTATGAAAAAAAATCCAAAACAAAACAAAAAATACACAAGCATCCACGGATTTTCCTGTAGGATTATAGAAGCCCAGTTGCCATCATAAACATGGACCTAACCATGCTCCTGGAGTAGTGAAAACCAGGATGAGAATCTCCAGAAAGCAGCTTTCCTGGGAGAATGATTCTCTTCTTCACTTATATCAGAAATTATACGAAGTCTGACAATGCCACTTGAATCAGAAAGCACATATGTGCACAAAACTAGTTTCTCTGGAATTTTTGGGCTGGTTTGGATATGGGGCTTTTTTTTTACCGGTTGACAAACAAAATTTCATCTGTGCTATAGATTGGGAGTTCAGGACAGCAACACCTGAAGTGGCATACATAGTTTATCCCTGTGATTTGAGGTCAGAACTGATACCAAGGGCAGTCTGGGGGAAAGAGGTACCTGCAAGGCTGGTTCAGAGCAGAGCCTGACTTAGAGGCTCAGAAACACTGGCTATCTCCAGTATCCCCACTGACACTGCTGTGCACCCTGGCTCACCCCAGTGACTAGCTTCCTCCTACCAGCTGGGTGTCTAAAATAAAGAGCTGTGGAAAAAGTCTGCATTCCTCCTCCTTTTTGGCACTGCTTTGAGAGATTTAAGCTTCTCTGTCAATACGGAAAGGGGTTGTTCCTGATGTGATCATCTACGGGACTGCTTTTTTCCTTTCTAGATGCAGTAAAATACCTCCATCTAGTGGACTCTCCGTACAGTAAGGAGAAGAAATGGTACAATTTAGCAGCCTCAGTATGGCATAATCTCTCAGAAATATTCTACAGCAACATATAGGGGAAGGTTTAACACTTCATCTGGTAAAATTAGGGTCACAAACAGAAAGGGCCATTTGCCCGACACACTAAGGCACACAAGGTGTGTTAAAATAGAGTCAGCTGCCAGCCTCCAGAAAAACTACTTGGTTTTTACTGTTTTGAACTGTGGAATTGGAAATGTCTCCTTTTTGACTAATCACAGATATTTTCTAGTTGTTTTCCATAGAGTTCATACTCTTTCAGACTTAAAGAAAGTGAAGTTAAAAATTTAAAGGAAGAGCTCACCTTTACACAGCCTTTTGTGTCAGTAATAGCTTAGATGATGTGTTTTCTGTAACAGATAATTTACAGAAGAGGCTGAATTCTCTGGCCACATTTGATAATATTGTTTAAATAGTGAACAAAACTCTGTTTTACAGAGGGGGACCTGAGGAAGAGTTTCTAAGCAGTCCAGAAATAGAAAATAAAATGCATATTAGTATCAGTAGGAGTTAAACATCAGTGAATCTAGTGCTGAGAATTAGATACAAATTACTATATCCCAAATCATTGCATCCTGTAAAAAGCTGAGAAATAATCTTCTCCTAAAGCTGCATCTTCTACAGCAACATTCATTGTCTAAAGGGCAATACCATGTCCCGCTGTGTGCACCAGCGTACAACAAAAATTGATGTTAAGCCTGTAAAACAGTGCCATAAGATGGTCCTGCACATTCATATTTAAATGTTGTAGGAGAATGTTTTTTGTAAGTATTTGGAAATGCAGCTAAGTCCTTTGCTACTTCAGATACCTCCTCTTGGTGGCCAGAAGAGGGAATCTAGACAATGAAATGTGATCCTTAAGGGCCATCTAAAACTCCATGTTCTTGATTGATGGCATTTTGATGCCATTGGATTGCAGGTTCATTATACTCATAGTTTAAAATTAGCAGTGACTGTGACAGTGTGTCATGATTTAACCCCAGCCAGCCACTAAGCCCCGCACAGCTGCTCACTCACTCCCCACCCAAGTAGGATGGGGTAGGGAATCAGAAGAATAAAAATGAGAAAGCTTTTGGGTTGAGATAAAGACACCTTAATAGGTAAAGCAAAGGCTGCACACAAGCAAAGCGAAGCAAGGAATTAATTCGCTAATTCCCATGGTCAGGCTGGTGTTCCAGGAAAGCTGGACTCCATCATGCATAATGGTTACTTGGGAAGACAAGTGCCATCACTCTGAACATCGTCCCTTTCTTCTTTGTCCCCCAGCCTTATATGCTGAGTATGACACCATATGGCATAGAATACCCCTTTGGTCAGCTGGGGTCAGCTGTCCCAGCTGTGTCCCCTCTCAACTCCTTGTGCACCCCCAGCCTGCTCACTGGTGAGGTGGCATGAGGAGCAGAAAAGGCCTTGGCTCTGTGTAAGCCCCACTCAGCAGTAACTAAAACATCCCTGTGTTACCAACACTGTTTCCAGAACAAATCCAAAACAGCCTCATACGGGCTACTGTGAAGAAAATTAACTCTATCCCAGCCAAAACCAGCACACAGTGTTCAGTCTGGTAGCTTTTTTATAAGCTCTCTCAAGGGTCTGTATTAGAATAATTGCTATGGAAACAGTTTTCAATGTTCTAGTTTAAATCCAGGCCTCACTAAACCCAATTTTGCTGTTTGTTATGCCTGTTTATGCCATTATGCTATGTTGGGAAGGCTACATTACTAATCACCACTGAAATAATAATAGGTATAAAGAAATATGTATATTATTTGGGTTTAGAGGGAAATAGCTCTGTCAGAAGCACATCACTGGTAAAGTGAGGAGTGGCTGTGGCTTCTTACACTACACAGCTGCGGATGCTGTTAGTAAAGTCAGACCATTGTCTTTGCAGCTGTGTCTCACTCTCACTTCTCTTCACCTCTGTTTCTGCAGGGAAGGAGACTGGTGGGAGGCCCGGTCCTTGACAACAGGCGAAACTGGTTACATTCCCAGCAATTATGTGGCTCCAGTTGATTCCATCCAAGCAGAGGAGTATGTTTTCTTTTTGTTGTAAAGAGCCATTAGTGCTGTATTTAAAGGAAGTTTGAGGAGTTGGTTTTGATTGATTACAGTGATTTTTCAAATGACTTACATTATTTTTATTTCAGTCCTTAGCTGCGCTGATAAATAATTAGGTAATTAGTAACAAAAGCAGCACAATCTCAGTGCTTTTTCAATGTCAAAACAAAGGAAGACAACCTAAAGGAATATAGGTCTGCTTCCTTTCTTTAAGTGTCAGCTAATTTCAAGCTTTAAGCAAAAGGTGCCCTTGCTTTTCCTGAACCAGCTTGTAAAAATATTTGGAGTCAATTAGCATTCAAACTGTCATTAAAGAAGTGACGCTGTTTAACGAAATACCTACCAATAGGCAGGATGCCTACAATGCATACAGCATAATGAAGACATACCTATGTGAAAAATGGAGCACAGTGTGCATCCGTATTCTTTCCAGTGTAAAAGATACAGTGGAGGAGCTTAAGTAGCTGAACAGGTATTACTGTAGTCTGTAATACCTGTAGTCTGTAGCAACTTCAGGTTGCACTTGGTTGGTTATGAAACCAACCAACCAGCCAAACAAATTGCTGCAGGAAGGAAAAAGGTGCCAAAACTCTGAAAACCTTATATAACCACACTAAAGTAGTTGCATCTGGTCCTTCTACTGAGGTTTTATAGCTGTGCTGCAACAAAGAAAATGAATACTAATGCATCAATATGTAAGTCAAATATGTAGTTTATAGCAACATCTGTAAAAATTTGGCAGCAACCCATTTTTCTGCCCTTTTCCTTGTCCATCCCTTCCCACCAAGTCTTGTTCTCTGTCTGTTGAAGTCTGGCCTTTGCCGTAAGATGCCAGACAAGCACTCTCAGCCTCTACTGGTTATAGGCTTAATGCGCAGTGCTACTGCACAATGTATGCAACATCTAATACACAGTTTGTCACATTAGCTTCCCACCACAAAAAAAAAGAGGCACAGTATGACAAAAATGGTTGAATATACTTCAGTAAACATAGTTTCTGGAAGTAACCCTCCATGTCTGAGCTCTGTAACACTGCCTAGTAATCCTGTGTAGTATTTGTCTTATTATTTCTGATGTTTCCTTAAGGTGGTACTTTGGTAAACTTGGCCGAAAAGATGCCGAGAGGCAGCTGTTGTCATTTGGAAACCCCAGAGGTACCTTCCTGATCCGAGAAAGTGAAACTACCAAAGGTAGGCTGGCCAGTGCTATTCTGACTACGAATGAGAATGTATATGAGAAAAATTGTGCTAAAATTGTGAAATACTGTTTTCAGTGATATGAAGGTAGAGAGAAGTGCTATCATGCGTATGTGTGCGCTAGGGAATTAGACGTCTGGTCATCCCAGGTCTTAAAAGTGAGTGTTTAAAGCAGAGAACACAAGTGCAACCTGTGTCATGCTCAAGTCATGCCCAGGCAAGATGTTCTGCTCCGCTGACACACTCTGAATGCACGTTGCACTGTCTCTCAATATGTTTGTTGAGGATACTGCTATTGCAATGAAGTTGGGTGGAGACTGGCCCCTCAGGACACCAGCTATGGGGCTTTGGGGGCAGGGTGTCCATATTTGGGTCCAGGCACAGCCAGCTGGCTTACTGTGAACAGATGCTGGGAATCTTCAGTCTAATTTGGTGAAAATTACTTCTTACTTCTGAATATCCAGAATATTTGAATGTTCTTGCCTGGAAGATGCAAGATAAGAGTCTGGGGGGAGGGAGGTACTGGTTATTATTTTAGGAAGATTAGGGGATTTTTTGGCCTTTCTCCTTTGAAATGCGGGATCCCTGTGGGGGGAAAAAAGAAAAAAAAAAGGAAAAAAGTAGTTATTTTTAAATTCATAGAGTAACAGTGAAAAGACTTGAAAATATTTCTAATTAATATATTCCTAAAACATTCAACTGTATCCATTCTGTTGAAGTCAATGGTAAGGATGCCATCTCCTCCTTCCCTCTGAAAATCATTGGAGGAGTTCCAGCTTTCTTGGTGGGTGTTATCTTTCCTTTGACTTCTGTTCATGAGACCTGTCAACATCTTCTTCAAAGTATGAAAAGATCTCTCTAATTCATATAACTATTGAGGAGAAAACCACAACTAAGTAAAAACAAACCTGGCCATTTCTCAATTAACCAGCAATCCAAAACTAGCTGTGGGAAACATAAGTCACTGGAATTAGTTTCATGTAATTTCTGAAGTCTAATGGCGGTTCATGTAATTAAAGCAGTGACTTGTCAGTGCTTTGATCAGAGCACATGCTGTCAGCTAGAGTTAGCATGCGAAGTGGTTGGAGTCATGGCTAGTAAAGGGGCTTAAAGAAGAGAAACACTACTTCCCACTCCTCTCTACCTTACCTATCTACAATGCTGCATTCTGTCGCCTGAAATTGTAAGTTTTACATTTTTGACTCCTGCAGTCACTGAATTCTTCCTTCACTGCCCTTAACTCTGAAGACTTTCTGATGCAAAATCTGGATAGACATGCTGGTGTTTCAGACAGATAATTTCCCATCTTGTCACCCCACAGCTTACCCGTGTCTTACATAGCAATGAGGCATTCTCACCAGGAGCAAGATAGGCCCTAACTTGTTTTTTTTCTGCAAATAGCCTCCACCTGTTTGTTTTCACCAACAGTTGTTGTGATGTGTTCAAGGAACAAGATTTCATTCCACTCTGTGCCGGCAAGTTTAAAAACTCACTCGTATCCATGGACCCTAATACCAAACACAACAGTTTTTCTAAACCACATTATCAGTTTAGTCTGTTTTCACCATTTTTTACACCCTGATAGGGATACATTTTGCAGGGCTGTTTACTTAGCTAAGTCAGGGCTTCTTTTTCTAGAGCTTGTAAGACACAAAAAGCATGGGGAAATGGAATAATCCATCATGGATGGACTTCTTGCAGCAAGCTTAATTTCTCTGCATTTCAGCTTAAGGCTTTGTGCATCTTCAGGCTAAGTTTGCATCAAAGCCATTGGAAAAAAAACAAGCATGCATGGTTTTTGTCAAAAATGCCTATTTCCCTTCTGATCCTTGTGGTGTTTCAAGATGTTGTTAGAAGAAAACAGAGGGAGCTTGTTGTTCATAAGAAAGAAAAATGTCAGCTGGGAGGGCTTGGATGGTGCATTCTCCCATAAGTATCCTCAAAAATGCTTTACCCCAGCTAGTCATCTTGGGCTTGAGGCAGGAATTGTTTTGTGACGTAGAATTGTCCATTATGTTTTAAATAATAACAATAATAAAATTAATCAGGATCATGTTAAAAGTATCATTGTGGATGACTTCAGCATGAATTTAACCTCCCTTGATCATGGTTGCCTTCACTTCTTACTTCCAAAATAAATCATACGGGCCTGGCTTTTCATTTTTATAATGCCTGACTACCCAGGTACTTCATCAGCTCTTGTCTATATAATCTATCACCTGGTTTCAATCTCCACACTCCAAGGCTGTCTGGTTTTAGTTTTTTTAGGTTTCTTAAAATTCATTACTATAATATATTGTAATGTCTTCTTTCTATCCAAATTTTTATTAGGTATATCTCTTATATTTGAATTTATCATCAGATAATAATGACTAGGATAAATAACCAACAGCCTGAAGAAACAAATAATGAAATCCATCTCAGTTCTTGTTTTTTGTCCAGATTTGAACTAAAGCTCCAGTCCTGTAACTTGATCTGAGGTCAGCGGAGGTCCACAGAGGGCCACCCACACGGTTCTGATTGCAGATCTGGAGCCACAGATTGTTTACATTTTCCTAAGGAATCTAAAATAGTGACCAGATAGGCAGGGAGCATGACTAAAGAAAATACAGCTGCTGCCAGTGCAGGAACTCACAAAAGCGGAGGTGGAGAACGCTGCCTGGAAAGCTTTGCAAGTAGGCTGGCAGTGTATGACCCAGAGCGGTAGTAAAAACCATGTGCAAGATATGCTTGCAAACCCCCCAGAAGCTTTGAACCCCTAGCTGACAGAGATGTACGTACCCAGTGGGAGATCCTCATCAGAAAAATATCGCAAACAAACTGTTCTCCTACACTTAGAAATAAAAACCTTGTTGCTCCTCTCAGGGTGTCTCCTCTTGCATAAACCAGAATCATCTGTGTAAGTGCTGGCTCTTTTCCTCCTATTTAGAGGACAAACAAAAGGGAATTTGAGAAGTCCTTGGAGTCAGGGTGGAGACATTTTGTCCACAGGAACTCCCTTGGTGGCAAGCCACCCACCTGCGTGACCTGTTGCAGGTTAATGTGGTCAGGGAAACTTCTCCTGGGGAGACATCCAGGAAAGACCTTTACACCAGGAATCTCAACTACCTAACTGTGGGGGGTTCTTTAAACCATTTCACTTAGCTGGAGGTGGTTCTGGAGGATGTGAACATGCCGAGTGTGTTGAAAAGGATCCTGACTTGGGATATGCAGCAGTTGGTGCTGTGTCCTATCAGACCTGTAGGAAATCACTCCACCTTTCAGTTTGTACAAAACTGTCTGCCAGTAGTTTTTCTTTCCAGCCCTTAGCTGACACGGTTACCAGTGAAAGCAGCCCAGGCTGCAGAAGGACCTTCCTGACATGTCTGCAGTTCAGCAGAGATCAGCCAACAGTTACTCCAGGGTTTTTTTTTTTCCTTTTAGTGCCTGAATTGACTTTGAGTAAACACAGTATTTGTCTGAGCTATGAGTGAACACTTTTCTTCTCCGCTGCCTTTGAAACAGCCACGCTTTTACAAAGAAACTGCGTTATGCTGTAAAATGAGGCTTTGCTTTTGACACTGTAGAGAACCAATGTGTGGGTGTCACTGTGTGTAGAGCACAACTGTGCTTCAAATTAAGACACCTGAATGTACAGGTCCCCATATAGGTGGCCAGCTTCCCTTTACAGTCAGCGGGAAGCTGGGTTTCAGTTCAGCTGCTCGCAACTGCAGACACCTACTGCTGAACCTGCATTACGCCATTGATACCTACAGTGCCATAACACTCACAGAAACTAGGCTGCAATTCAGCTGCCCTAATAGCACAAGAAGCTTATGTGTGGGCATCTAAATCAAGCACTTGGCCTCCCTGCAGACAGCTGTCGCTACACCTAAACCTAAATCCAGCCCCACAAGTGAGGTTCCTTTACCTGGCCATGAGCATCCAGAGCTATTTGAAATGCCTGCAGGGCATCTATGTGGTTTGGACAATTGTGATGTCCTGTGGGAAAACTGCCAAGCAGGATATCCTGGGTCATCTCACATGGAACTCAACCCCTGTGTTTGGGCATCTGAATCCCACCAATAACCTCTAAAGTACCATCATGGATTTAGAAAGTGAAACACGTTGTTCTTGCAGATCTCCTGGTACAGTCTTGGTGTAGTACCACCTTCCAAAGACCATGACATACAAAGTATGCTAATTTGGTTGTTCAGTGTTTATAAAGAAGTTTCGGGTCCATCTGCCCAATAACACTACACAGATATATAAAGCTATTCTCTCCAGTGCTTCCAATGAAAATCTTGGTATTTACCACCCACTGGCATTTACCTAAAGTACAGTATTTGCAGGGTAACCTGACACTTAGAATAGGAAAAGTCAATTTAAGAATCTGAAGCAGTAAATGTTAAAATGTGACTTTTCATTTACACAGAAGTCCTGATTTCTTTCTAGAAAAGTGTGAAAGGGACATGGTGTGAACATCAGAAGATTTTTGTGATACTTAGTTTCTGTGGTACCAGCAAACCCAAACCTTTGTCTCTAAAAGCTACTTACAATCTTGTATTTCTCTTTGCTTGGAACAGGTGCCTATTCCCTGTCTATTCGAGACTGGGATGATATGAAAGGAGATCATGTCAAACATTATAAGATTCGTAAACTTGACAATGGTGGATATTATATCACAACTCGGGCACAATTTGAAACTCTTCAGCAGCTGGTTCAGCATTATTCAGGTAATTTTTCAGATATTACATGGCACTCTGAGGTGTTTTAAAACAAAAGTGTGTGCTGCTCAGCTGATATATGTGTAAGATGCCCTAAAGAGCCATTTGAGCTATGAGTCTTGCTTTTGTTGCAATGCATCTTCCATTATCTCTTTCCCATTACGGTTATAAATGGCATTGAGTGCCGTTCACAGTGTACAGGGGCAGAGCTTTTAAAAGCTAGCACTCTGTGAGGTAAAGGTTTTGCCTCCTCTCCCTTATTTAAGCAAACAGAATTACTGAATCTGACTCGCATGCATTCCATGTGCGTGGTGCACACTATTCCTTTATTTTCCTATTCCTATGTATTTTCCTAATAAAGCAAATACAGAGCTGCATTGTGGAATTCAGTCGCCTAAAGCAGTGACCAAAAGGTTTGCATATATTATCTGACTCAAATTTTCCCACTGGATTTGTGTTCAATATGCAAAGTATTAACATTTACATGACAGTCGGTCTACTTTAAAAAAGCCATGGCAAGGTGGGTGTTTCTTTATGCACAGCGTTTGTGCCCACCCTCCAAGCTCTTGTCTTTTAAATTCCTGTGATTAAAATGTGACATGCACTATTCAATCCAAAAGTGTGTCCTGCTGTCACTGGCGATTGGTGTACAACAGGTACAAATTTAAAGCCCCCCAAACCAGTTACATAAGGCAGCTGGTTCTAAAGTAGAAGACTGCCATGCTACCCAGTATGGTCATTTATATTTTTAAGCAGGAATTTGTATTTTGAATTATTTTGCTTTTATTTTTTCCTTATTTTAGGTTTTTGTAAATTAACAGATGAGCCCAAATGCTCGTTGCTCAAAGAATTTTTGTAATTTTTACTTGGGAAATCAGCTTCTCTGTGGGGTGTTTTTTTTGTACTCTTTGTATTCTGTCTGCTGTATTCTTATGCTGTTCATACTAGATATCTGGCTGTCTTCTCTGCCCAATTTCTGATGGGTGTATGCTGCCTGGGAGAATTTCTAGTTGTTTCTGGTGACTCTACATTAAGCTAAATAACGTATAAAACCTCACATCTAAGGAAGATAATTTTCAGCCCCATTATAGCAGCTGCTATATGTCCGCTTTCAGTTTTCTATGGTCCCATTATTTGGATGATGTATTTTCCACGCACAGATGCAGAAACAAATAGATCTGGGAATAACCATTTCTGTGCAACACAGAGGCATAATCAGTAGGATCCAGATAGGTAGTTCAGGAGGGCATGGTACAGACCCACTTCAGGTGTTTCACCTGCCATCTCCCAGACCCAGATGAACACAGGAGCCCTCATTCTATGCCAGCTCCAACTGACACTAGACATAAAGGTTATCTCAAATCGCCTGCTCTGCATTTGGAATTGTGAGAGGTAGATTATCACAGCACCTTGTGAGTGCCTAGATTTACTTCTAGGGACAATTCAAGGATGCCCAAATGACTCTGTAAAGATCAGCATGGTTCCTGAAGAACCACTGCTGAGACCATAGGTCAGTGCCTTCATAGCAGGACAGCTATACTCTGCAGCCCACACTTCAGCCTTCATCTCATAGCTGGAGCATCTCTCCTGTCCAGGCAGCTGGAAACTAGGTTACCCAGGTAGACACTGCGCAGTTTGGTCTCATGTAAGCAGTCCTGGGTCAGGAGTTGGAAGTACAAAGTGTAGCTTTGGGCAGACACAGCACAGGCATCCCTGCACTATGCTCCCACTCCACTGCTGAGTACCCTTATTACTGATTTGCCTCATACCCCACCCCCTTCTTACCTGGATAATGAAGTTAACTGCAGTGGCTGGACTTTCACAGATGAGATTTACAAATGAAAAATGTTGAGATCCCCAGGGTGTCCTGACATCAGACTGAAGTCTGGGAACAGCAAGTCTGAAGTTGAAGCACCATTCACCCAGTCCCTAACAGCCAGCATGTCAAGCATAAGCTCTTGTGCATGCAGTCCAGGCTCAACTGAAGCACCAGCATACCAAACTTTGGGGGGGTTTTTTTCCAATTGAAGAAAAGAAGATCTTAAAAAACTCCAGTTTCTTTCTACAGCTGTCCAAACTCATAAGGAAGCTTTCCAGCTACAATGCATATTTTAAGTACTCCCTATCTGAGTATTGGAATTACCTTGGAATGAGACATCCCAAATGGTCAGCAAATTTTCCATGTTTTGTGGGTCTTTGTTGTCTTGCTACTGGAGGTGCAACAAGGTGCATGTCAGGGTGTCTGCAGGGACTTGCCCAGCACCCCATGACATTTGTACTGGGGAAGCAGAGCTCGGTGTTGCAAGGAGCTTCAGTGCTTGCCCACCTTTTGATGCTGAAACAAACTCTTCACCTGCCCAGAAAGAAATCTTGCACAGGAAAATAAAGATTATGTTTGAGTCTGAAATACAATTTCAGTTCCCCACCTTGTTCTGCTATGCTGCACCTGTTTTAAGACACAAGTTGCTGTGCAAGCTTTAGATTGTTGTCTGCTTTCTGCAGCATAGCATACTACACAACAATATGTGTGTATATATGGTTTTTATATAGCATTGTTTTCACTCCTGCTAAAATATCTTACGACTTTTTTCACAGTTCATGTGAAACTTTGCAAGAGATAAGTGTAATGAATCTGCCCCAGATGATGTAGGACAGGCTGCATATGCCAGTAAAGGTTTGCTCCAGAAAGAATAGCAGGAAAAGGCTTCTACAGGCCACCTACAAAAACACCTTTTCACACAGTAGAACACAGATACCTTTTTCCAGGATATCTAGAAAAAAATAGCGAAAAGTCCACCAAATTTTCATTACTGTGATTTTCAGGAAAATGTGACTCTTCTCTGTGTTTCTCTTACTCAGTACAGAAACAACACAGTTTGGGACTTAGAGATGGTTTTTAAAAAGTTATACTGTGCTATAGTATAGTTACTCATGAAGTTATCTTAATGCAGCATTGTGGTAAAAGGGAAATCCTGAAACCACAAGAGAAACCACTGGCAGCCACCTTTCATTTCAGGCTGTGGAAGCAGAGACTAAAATATTTCCTGTTCTGTCTCAAATGAATATGTTTCAGTGTTCAATTTCTAATCTTCCAGGATGCTTTGTGGTATGCAACTAACAACTGTTGTGAGTAGCATTGTTTTTATGCTTACTGTTTATGTTTCATGTCACACTTTTTTTTCTTTCCTCTTCTTTGCTGTTGGCTTCACTTCTGGCTCCATCAGAGAGAGCTGCAGGTCTTTGCTGCCGCTTAGTAGTCCCCTGTCATAAAGGAATGCCAAGGCTTACTGATCTGTCTGTCAAAACCAAAGATGTCTGGGAAATTCCACGAGAATCCCTACAGTTGATCAAGAGACTGGGAAATGGGCAGTTTGGGGAAGTATGGATGGGTATGGAGCAAAATAATTATTCTAAAGTAGCTCTCTGTGTGGGAATTACAAGATGGAAGGTGAAAATGTAGGACAGTGTGACCCACAAGAGAAAAAAGAGCAAAGCTCAAGCTGTTAGGAAAAATGTCTTTGGAATCACGTCTTTGTCTTTGAAATTCTTTAATCTTCAACTTTCACTGTAATTGATGGCAAAAGAAAACTGAAATTCTGTGTTTCCTTGCAAGGTTTTGATTTTGACAAATTACCCCTGTCTTAATGATAAATCAAGGCTACATAGTAATCTATTAATTATACCAAGGAGCCTTTTCCTGCAAGCTAACAAAAATGTCCTTACCTTCAGTATCCAAAAATCAGTGTTTGCAAATGAGCATTAATGCAGTGCTCAGAGACAAGTCACCTTCCATCTTTCTCAATGCATGCATAATTTTGGATTATAAGTGTGTTTTTTTTATTAATTTCCTCTCCCATAGAGAAAGCTGATGGTTTGTGTTTTAACTTAACTGTGATTGCTACGAATAATACCCCACAAACTGTTGGATTGGCTAAAGATGCATGGGAAGTTGCACGTGATACATTATTTCTGGAACAGAAGCTTGGTCAGGGGTGTTTCGCTGAAGTGTGGCGTGGTAAGGCAGAGAATATATTTTGCTTTGGATGGATCTTTTAAGGCCCTCTTGGCAGAAATAAACATTTCAAGTAGAGATCTTAAAGCTAAAATATCAGAATAGTAGGAAATGTTAGTCTATATTGCCTAAAGCAGTCAGAGCTAAATACAGTAATTTTTGGGGAAACTTCTTTTCGCTTGCACACACCAGTATGAGAGGTTAGCGCATTCAGATTCGTTAATTGCATTGGGTTTATTTGGGTGACTACACAATTGCTAGGTATTAAAACAGGAATGATGCTGAACTTGTAAGGCAGTACAGCTAACCAGAAATTAATCTGGTAAGTAGACATTTTTCTTTCCCCATGTGTTTTAGCACTGATGAGATCAGACCTTGAAAATGCTTCCATCCATTCTCCCAGTTTAAACATAATAGCAAGTACCAGCAAGCTGATACTGTCAAGCTAGCTTTCCCATGCATTCACTTCTTTAAGTCTGTTTTGAAATTTGTATATTCAGCAGAACCCTATAACTTGATGCGGAGACCAGGGTCAATAGAGGCAAGACTTGTCTAGCCCAGCTGAACTCTACTTTGAAGTCCAGAAATATTGACATTTTCCAAATCCACTGACATTGTTTTCTGTGCACTCGCCAGCTCTACTTACTGCTTCCCTCTATGGGCCTCATTCTTTGAATAACTGTAAAACAATGGCAATTTAAAATATACATAAATCTTAGTATGGCCATAGCATTGAAACACAATATAGTGGCCATTTAATGACAGGTGAGCTCAAGTTTTGTGCCAAGTACCACTCTGTGTAGCCTCTTTAAAATGCCCAATTCAAATGAAGGATCACTATACGTTGTTTCTTCAGAAAAATTTGGTGGAGCAGCTTGGCCTTCCTTTTTTGTTGCAATGACGCAAAAGTATGGTACAACCAAAATAACCAACAGGCTATCCTGGCTTCTTGCAGCTGTTTTCCATTGCTTGACTACAGCAAGGAGCGTGGCAGCAAGTCTGTGAAATTTAGAGAATTTATAGACTAGAAATATACAGATTTATTGAATTTCACAGAATTATGGTTGACCTGTTTCAAAGAAAGCATCTGTGTTTACTGCTAGTATCCCTAGATAACTGCAGTTTCACCTTCTTGTCCTCCATCTTGAATGCACTGAAGAGTTTTGAGTTGAGGTCAGCTTTGTGTGCAGTAGATCCTAAATTGATACAATAAGCTAAAGGAGCTAATGCAATTAAAAATTAAAAAGATCAGCTATGAGAAATAAAGTGCCAAGTACCAATTATCTGTCAGGAACGTAGAAATTATGATTACAATTATGACATTATGTTTCTTAATGTATATTATAAATATGTTAACAGCTCTGAAACATTACCAAATTGGAATAGATTAACACAGCAAAAATAAATAAAAAATGCATGAAGTACTAACTAACAACAAATGGGAGGAATTCAGAGAGAAGCCTGTGCTACTTTTCTATTAGAGAGAAACACACCAAACCACAACAAGAAAATCTGACAATTTAAACTGAAATCTGGGCTGAGAGAATAAGTTAACCTTTTTGTTTGATTATGGGGTTTTTTAACCGGAGAAATTCATAGAAATGTTTAAAAATAGAACTGTTGAAAACACTTCATGGTAACAGAACGCATCCTGGGATTCTTATTAAGGCAGTGAAAACAGATACTACACAGTTAATCCTTAGTTAACACACCAGGTAAAATCCTAGTTTATTGATGCCCTGGTGCCTGTGAAACTAGGGTTTCATTCCTGCTTCATATAATCTGTAGTGTCTTTGCAAAGTGACTGTAACTCTCATGGCACCTGGCGGTTTGGAGCCTCAGTGACTCCAGATAAAACATGCCCGCTTTAACCCATCAGAAAAGACTTTGGCCGCCCTGGCTGAAATTAAGAGGCAAAACTGCATTCTTTCCAGCTTACGTGGGAGTGCCATTAAAGCAGCTTCAGCTCTAATTTGAAAGACTGAGTGAAACTAAAACCTGAAGAGTCCTCAAAGAGCACTGGGGTAGCCGTGGTAGTAACTTCAAAACATTATTCCAACACTGGTAGAGGAGACGGCATCTGGCATTGAGATGGCAGAAGAAAACCAGGGCATCAACTTGCACTACACACTTTTGGCTAATATGTGCCTCAAGCCCCCACTGACAGCATTGTGTGTTGTTGTGGGGATTGCCCTCTAAGTGAGGAATGTGCCAGGCAGTGGCCCCCCACCGTTCCTCCCTTCCTCAGCCAGGCAAGACAGCAGCTGGGACCTCACCACTTGAAAAATACCCAGTCCAGCTCCATTTTATACTCCGGCATACCAGCTGATCCCTGGTAACTGTTAATGTGCTTTTAACAAAGACAAATCAGGCTTATTTTACACATTGCCCTTTTGATGACATACTGATTTACAGAAACTGGATCTGAGTCTGAGTCTTCATGCACTTTATAGGCCTTCTGCTATCTTCACACTTAAGTGCAGAGAAGCCATTTTTACCCAACGTGATTCATTCATAGTGTTCAGCCTTATCACACAGCAGCTCCCTACCAATGGATTGCAGGTCCCATCATTCAAAGGAATTTCAGCCCTAGCTCTCAAGCAGGATTCTAGCAAGTCTGGGCAAGGGACAACCAGAAGGCCCTAGGAAAAGCATATTTCTGCCCATTTTAGGTTTTTTTCCTTTCTCTTCCCTAGTCTCCCATCCCTCAAAAAAATGTTAAGACAGGTGGGTGGTTTGGGGTTTTTTTCTTCCCAGTACTCCTCCCCTTTTCAAGTACTCGAGTGAAGCCCCACTTCTTGCGGGACACCCTGAGTCAGCCCTCACTAGCTGTCTCCAGGTCCTTGTCCAGCTGTTACACGAAGCTGTTACAGAAGGCTTAGCAGATGATGGCTAAAAAATGATTCAACTTGTCCACCTCAATGCTGACTGCAAGTAAAGAACAATGTAAAGTAGACAGGAACCACCTCATTTTCGATCAGCAGCTGATGGGCTTCTGGGGATTAGGAAGGGAAGGAAAAAGACGCCTTCTGGTTTGGAAACACATCTATGTTTCTGAAATGAAATTGATTCAGAATTTGTTTATTGGGAAATTTTCTTAGAGTATTTTTCCCCTCTGACTCGGAACAAAACCAAAATGTTAAAACCGCTTGCAAATGGAAAGTTCTGGGTTTAACCAGTTTTGTTATCCAAATCCGTGACTGGAGCTGTGCTGTTGTCTGTAGCAACTACTTGTTAGCAAGGGAATATATGAAAATGGGTTTCAGCAGTCCTCTGCTTCTTAGTCACAGAAGGTTTCTGTGGACATTAGTGGAAACGTCTGGGTAGGATAAAAGTGATTGTGCCCCAGTGCCATTGGGAATATTATTCGGCAGTATAATAAAGAGACTAAAATATGAGGGAGGCATGGGAGGAATACAACAAGGCAACACTGGAAAGCACACTTTAAAGAAATAATTATAGTGTGTCCTTGCTAGTTTATTCCTTGGTTACATTAGGCATCAGGCAGAAAAAGGAGCAGAAGATGTTTGATCTAACTAATATCTATGCTTGCAGGTACGTGGAATGGAAATACTAAAGTGGCTATCAAGACCCTGAAGCCTGGCACTATGTCTCCAGAATCCTTCTTAGAGGAAGCCCAGATCATGAAGAAGCTAAAACATGACAAATTGGTCCAACTTTATGCTGTGGTTTCTGAAGAACCTATCTATATTGTCACAGAGTACATGAGCAAAGGTGAAGCCAGAGCTGCTGCCCTTGATAGCAGTATTTTTTATTTATTCATGTTTCTCAGGGATACAGAGAGAAGTGCAGCATGATCCATGAACAGTATATGAGGAGGGAGAGAGGAAACAGGAAGCTAAATTCACCTTTGGCTTCAGAAGAATTCATTAATTCAACTCTGAACTGTGCCCAAAACATGAAATGCACTAAATGTTCACAGAAAATTTGCGCTAGGTGGGAGAGAAGCTGGTGCAGCCTAAGTGGTTCCAAATGCTTTAGCATCTAAACTTCCCTGACAAGTGGAGGTTTGATTCTTCTAGATTTGAATGATATTACATGCTGCTTCCCAAAATGCTAGCTTTTCCTGGCACCAGAGAGCTGATACGACATCTTCTTTCAGTGTTTGCTTGTCAGCCTCAGATTTCTATGTCTTTTTTTGTTAGCAATCCTGAGTTCTGAACATGCACCTTATTCTCAGATCACGCTTAATTTTCAGTTCACCCCATTTTCATTTTAATACGATTTGCACATACAATTCTTTCCCTCATCTTTCCCCTTCCCTCTTCCCTTCTCCCGTCTGTTTTTCTTTATTTAACCAGTAATGATGTAGTAAAATGAGAAGAAAACTTTTTGCTCAAACAGATCTCCAGCAGGGGTGCTGAAAGCAGAGCGAAAAAATCTGCTTGTTTTGGAAAAGCAAATGAACCAAATAGGAAACATAAGTTCTCACGGGGAAGTTTCACTGTACGTTGGAGGATACACTCAGAAATTTTAAGTGCATTTTTTTTAGTCTATTTGGAGTTGATTTTTATTTTCCTGGCAGGTGCCTGCCCACCTCCCTCCTCAGAGGCGTCCAAGCCCTGACTAACTCACACTTTAATCATATGTCTCAGTGACAAGCATGTGCTTTTTCCCCTTTAAAAAACCCTTCTGAAGTATGTGGTTTATTTTGGCTTACTTTACTAGTTTTTACTGTAGCATTTTACATCTTTGGATCTGAGCTTGAAGCTTATGGTTTATCAAGGGAGAAACGCCTAATCATCTGTCTTTTCCCCTTATTTACTAAACCAATTCACTGGCCTTATTTAAAGGAGACTGCCACACTTCTCTGCATACAAGATTGGGAAGGGTGCTATAGGATCCTAGGGTTTTTAAAAAGTTACAGGGGACCTCCTTGCTTTCCCTTGCAGCTCAAATTGCTTTTGCTAAAATTGCTTTCATTCAATCTCTGCTTTGTCTTCTCTAGTTTTGCTTAGTGGTCTTCAAAAATTAGAGGTTTATGCTACATTTAGTTATGGGTTACCTTGAGAAGAAGCGCTACTAATTTCTAAGGAAAATCAGCCTTTGTTAATACTAGCCCCTTTGGGCTTGCCAGGCTCCAGGCTGACCTTTTTTTTGGAGTAGATTGAGCTGAGATCTGACTTTTTCCATAGCTTGTATGGCTTGGAACCAACCTGATGCTTTGCAGCTAGCTGAGGCTTTTAGAGAGCAGCATGTATGTAGTTTCAAAGAGCACTGGAGAAGTGAAAAAAGATCATTTTTCTCAGTAACAGTCAGGAAAATTAAAGCAATGTTGTTTCTTTTCCCTGCCACATTCCTTGGACTAATGACACATTCTTCTGCAAGCCAACCTTAAACAAGAGTTAAACTAGTATAATAGGAGAATTCTAAGATATTGTGAGGTTTTTCTAATTGGTCCATTTGAACTTGAAACATTGCTGTCTTTAATATTACACATATTGCTGCACCTCCATCCTGATAAATAGCCATTGGTTCCCTAATATCTATTATGTCAACTTTGCATTCACAGGGAGTTTGCTGGATTTCTTGAAAGATGGAGAAGGAAGAGCTTTGAAGCTACCGAATTTGGTGGACATGGCAGCCCAGGTCTGTCTTAAATGTATTGAGCACTTACGTGTGTAGGTTTTATAGCCTGTGTGTGTCTGAGTTCATTTTAACATGCACTGATTTTGTTTCATGCTTCTTGCAGGTGGCTGCAGGAATGGCGTACATCGAGCGAATGAATTACATACACAGAGATCTGCGCTCTGCAAACATTCTGGTGGGGAATGGCCTAATATGCAAGATTGCCGACTTTGGATTGGCAAGGCTGATTGAAGACAACGAATATACAGCCAGACAAGGTAGTTACAGTGGAAGGCATAGCACTGAGTGTCAGTTTTGTGCAGGGGGAGAGTGGAACATGGCTTTAAAGAGCTCTTTCTCACATGCTTTGAGGTTGCTTTCAATAAATCCTGAACTCATATTAACTCCTGGCTCAGAACTTCACTGCTGAATGAATGTCCTAAACAGAATTGTCTTCCCTTTAAAAAATGACCAAAGTGAACCAGAGATAATGAGTGAGAGCACAGGTGGGTGAAGTGACAGTAAAGACAAGATCCTCGTGGTGGATAGCAAAGAGGATACGTTACTTACCAGCCTCGAAAAAAAAAAAAAGCCTGTGTAAGCTATTTCTTTCATAGTGTGCCTTCTACTATTTACTGACTGCTATCAACGTTGCTGTGCTGTTCTTATTTTCTTTATTCAAATGGGTCAAAGAATTGTGTGTCTGTACAACGAAGCTCTCTCTCTCAGCACTGTTTTCTCTGGGAACTTGACAAGTTACTTTAATAGGAAAGCCATTTTCCAGTGCCACACAGAGTGCTGGGCACAGCCGACCGCTGATACGCTATTAAAAAGTATCAAAGAGTATTGTAGCTTTTTTAAAGAAGCATGTGTGTATTCAGACTGAGCCATGACACAGGCTCTTTGTAGTTAGTCATTCTTTACAAGTCATGCTTAGTTGTCAGATGTTGGTCCAAGTTCGCAAAACTACAGTTTTGTTCTCCTTCTGTTGGCTGTACATTGGTAGTGCTTGCTCAATATGTGTTGGTAAATACCATCCATTTCAGTACTAAAGGCAAAAAGTGTCCCATTAAACACTTGTATGTCATCAGAAAGCACAGATTGGTTATATACTTCATAACCTGCATTTATCCCTTCCTGTTGTGAGTTTTTTCTCTTGACAAGAAGTCCCTGTTTCAGCATGGATTTTACCATTAACTCTTAGGAAAGAGCTAACCTCTTTCTGTAACTTTAAAGTGTTGACGGAAGGAGCCAGAGAGTTTCCAGCATGCTTTGTCTTGGCCTGGGAGCAGCAGCTCTCATGCCATTTGGATTGCTGTCAGCAGTACCTAGCCACACCAGTGTGTACCACAGGCTGCATCATATTTGGATGTCAAGACCTGATTATTTGGGGGGGAGTGACATGACCTAGAAGAACCTCTGGTTGGTGTTAATGAAGAGCATTAATCACTATTGATTTCAGCCTGAGAGTGAGAATTGCTCCTTGCTAGAAAAAATAGTCTCATGTCATTCTCTCCAGAGTAAAAAGAGTGTCTGCTGGCTTTGGTAGGGAGAAAGCTGCCTGCTCGCGCTTCCCCTCTGTAAAACAAGAAGAGTTTCCTTGAACAAGGCAGCCAGCTGCAAAATGGCTTTGTAACAGTGTCCCATATTATCTCCATTTCTCTGCCATGTCTTTTGTTCCCTCTGGAAGCCACCCAACGTATATTTTGACATGACTAATTATTTGGTTTAACAGACAAGTATGTGACCTACTGCTGTCCAGATCTCTTCAGGCCTCTGATCCCTAGGAAATCCTCTGATGACCTGTTTGCTTCCTGGTTTAAATTTCCCAGAATAATTTTGCCCTCTTCACATGTTAGAAAGCCATGGAAACCTGCCTGACTCATGTTGAGGAGAAGCTTAGATTTTTTAAGACAATAAGAATTATTGGATTTTGGTGGAAAATCTTTGAGATGAGAAAAGCGTAACACCAGGACTGGCAGTGAGAAGGAGTGTAGTCATGGGTATCTCCTGCCCTTCTTTCATGGCAGAAATCACTTGTGTTGTGGAAAAGATGGCTGGAAAGGGAGAAGTAGTTTGGCTTTTAACCTGCATTGCTGATGATCCAGAGATCTCAATCTTGTTTGCCTGGCTTCATCTCATGGTACAAGTATGAAGAAGTCACCCGTCCTTCCCATACTTCAGAGCAATGGACAGTACTTTCTTCCCCTGACCCCAGGGTCAGGCTTAAGTCCTTCAGAGCTACAGGATTCCTTAAAAAAGAGAACCAAGAGCTGTAATCACAGGCACCTTGTAGAAAGGTTTTTATATTTTCGCTAATGTTCTTTTGACCCTTTTAAGGGGTAGCTTGCTCTAGGGAGGGGTGCATTTTTGACCAAGCAGCACATTCTCAATTTACATTTCATTGCAATTAACCTGGCTTTCATGCCAGTTGAGCAGCCCTAGTGAGCTTAGGACCTTCAACTTGCTGAAGAAGAAACATGGCTTCTTGACATGTCACTGGAATTTTTCTTCAAGTGCGATTCAGTCCTGGTTTGTTTAGTTAATCTTCAGTTTGAGCAGTGCTTGGTGGAGACTACAATATCAGGAGGAAATGGTTGCCTCTGCTTGTTTCCCATGACCTATTACTTCAGCCTCCGAGGGGATGCATCTGGGGACTGCTCTGTTTATCTAGCTGACTACTGCTTCAGTGGGAATTTTGACATGGGAGGAGAGCCTAGCCAGCAGAGGGGAGGGGGACGGGGAGCGCTCCAGACTGGCAGCTCCTGTGGGAGAAAGGAAATGTTTTGCCTTACAAAATCTGAAGATTAAAGCTTCTGGTCACTCTCTCCTCAGCAGTCTTCCTTCTCTCGGCTTAAGTGTGTTAGCACAGAGCTCATTGTCAGAGTGGGGAAGAGGTGGTTTTCTCCAGCCTTGCTTGATCTCCTACTCCCTTCCCCCACTGTCACTTTTGTCTCTGATTAAATATTTTGAAAGGAAACAGATGGGGATGCTTTGAGGCCCAGCGGGCTAGAGTGAAGGATTCCTGAACCTGTATGGGTATTACTCAGCCTGGTGGTAACGTTTTACTGAGTGGTTTACTTTCTTTTTGGTCTGAACAAAGGAGGCCTGACTGCTCCTGATTTATGAGGGGTAAATAAAAAGCAGTTTGTTGTCTGCACTGCCATTTCTCAGCAATCGCCAGGAAGGAAAGAGATGGTCATGCCACTAATGATTTAAAGTGTGTGACTAGCAGCTATACACTGCCATTAAATAATACCAAAAAAAAAGTTCTTGGCTTGTAATGAGCATTTGGCTCCTCTTGCTTTTAGAGGAAGTGAGTAATCAAAGGGGAAAAACATGCCTCTTAAAGTGACACCCCATTTTAAAGGCTACATTGGTAGACTGTATTGCAGCCTGCACCATTGGGGCTTGCTTCTTTTGGCTGTTGCTGTTACATCTATATCTTCCTCCTCCCCTCACCCAAGTGTCAGGCATTCAGGTTTATTTCCTTGTATTGATGATGATGCTTATGTCAGCTCTGTAAGGCAAGACTTAAAACTCCTGCTGTCCTACAGGACGGAGAGAAACCTCCCATCACGTCCAACACAGGATTTCTCATGCATTTCTGCTACTCTTTACACTGATGTGGTTCACAGCTATGTGCAGTTTTGGCCAAGCACATGGCATTTTTGTGGAGAGTGCCGAGCACTCCACAGAGTTGCAGGGGAAGAGTTGTTACTATTCTAAGCAGTAGCAGCTGATACAAATTTAAAATTGCCTTAATAAAAAAAAAACAAAAACAGCGGAGTTATTTTCCAGGGCATGTTTCTACTGCATACACTGGCAGCACTTGCAGCGGTGCTGCTCCAAGCATACATGAAACAATAAGGATCTTTCTGATGCCTTCCAGACAAGTCAGACCTATTTTGGGAACGCTAGTATGTGTTTGTAAACTCTCAGATCATTTTTGCCTCTGTAACACTTAGAAATTTCTCCTTCCTGCCCTGCCTAAAAACAAGCAATGCTTCTTACTTTGATTTCCTAGAAATGAGCAGGGATTTTTTTCCCTCCTTCCAGGCTCTCCCCAGTTCTTTTATAGAGACTTGGCTCACCGGCTAATCAGATATCTCTTGTTCATGACTGACTGTACTGCAGGCTCTAACATCCAGGGCTTTGTTCTTGCTTTTTACCTGCCATTCCTGCAGCCAGCCATGAAGCTGACAGAAGGAAGGTCTCTTGCTTCTCAACAGGCAGCCCCCGGGGTCCCAGAGAGGGATCACTGATACACTCCTGCAGAGATGCCATCTGCTCCATGAGAAGGAGCATGGCCAGGTGAAGAGGAAGGGCGAGTGGAAGGGGGGTGTGTGCAGGCAGAGGGCAAGAGAGGTGTTTAGACCCACAGTTCTGCGCCTTGTCCCACTGCTTCCTGGGGAGGGATCAGCCTGCAGAGTCTGCTCCTGATCCCTCATGTTTTGCCAGGCTTGTAATTTCATGTTCGTTGTCGCAGCACAAAAAATGTAATTGCACAGTCCCTCCCACACGGCTCTCATCATTGCCTACCAGCACTGACTCGTTTCCTGTTACATGCTTGCTTCAGCACTTTGGCTTTACCTTTTGCAGCTTTCCCTTTCCAGCCCCAGGAGCAATTCAGTTCTGCAGTGTGGTCTCTGGTCGCTAATCTAAGAGTTCCCCTGGTTTTTGGGTATTGGAGCTTGAGGTGCTGCCTTGGATTTTGTTTTAAGGTATGAGAGGTAGCAGCTTTGTAGTGTTTCTGGAAACACGATCATTATCAAGCTGGCAGTGGCTCTGGGGCATGAATTTCAGAGGTTTCTGCTTCATCGAGATTTAGTCTTGAAAAACAACAAAGCTCTGAGGGATTTTCACTCGCCTCAGAAGAAACCATGCTGAGGGTTGTACAGCAAGGTCACTCAATTATCCCAGCCCCCTCCGCTCCTCCTCACCATGTGACCTGCTTATAGCCAATGACGAATTAAAGCAGGGCCATGGATTGATTTTTCCCAAAGAAATCCTCCTGGGAGATAACCTGTGGGAATGCTTAGGCAGAGGTCCCAAGAACAAGGCTGAGCCTCACAAAAATCCTCAGAGGTAGGAGGCAGGGTGAGCTGCCCTAACAGTAAATTATACGAGCGGCCCTGGCTTGATGTGGCTTCGAGCAGTGCAGAAACCCAAAAAAGGCTTTCCCCAGGCTGAAGTGTTTCAAAAAAGGGACAGAGATAAAAGCTGCAGATTAGCAGCTCACTGTGGGACAAAGACAAACTATCCTGACCTAATGAATGCACTGTGTGGTTGCTTTGTATACATGGGGTTACTGATCTGCTAATTTGTAATAAAATAGATTCCAGAAAAAAAGAAAAAAGATAAATCCCCACACACCCTGATGTAAAATCTGCCTTCAAAGTAGGAGATAGGCTGCCTTGTCAGCTGGGGTAATTTGGCTTACCAGATTTATTAACATGCTTGTCAGTAATACACATTTTATCTGATGATCCAATGCTGTAATTTGTTTGCAGCACAAAGTCAGCTTGTCTAATAAGCTGCTGAGGCCTGGGCAGAGGGAGAGGGTAGGTTTTTAATTGGTGTGTTGGGAGAGAGTAAGCATAGAGACTGTGTGTTGGTCAGGAGCCACGCCTCTGGCCTATGCAAATGCTTCCTATAGCAGTAGCAATCAGGATGCTTCCAAGTGGTGCTCAACACATTTGGGGATTTTTGTGTTTTCACAAAGTGCACTGCTTATGGCTACAGTGCCAGACATTAGATGGGAGGCAACACCTTGGGGCTATCCCTGTTAAGACACACATAATGTACCCGCATTCACACAAGCTGTGTGTGATCTCATGTGTTACGGAAGTGCATGCATTTTAGCTTCAGCTGTGCAGGTGGCCAGGCTGATATGTCCTCAGTGGTCTCTGCTCTCCCATTACTGATGGCTCTGCCATGCTGGGTTGCAGGCTGTCTTGGACCATTTAGCCTCCAGCATGCATTGCAGGGCCAGAAACCCATGACTCAGGGCTAGCAACTTCTCTGCCAACCTTGCCTTTCTCTCCTCCCCATCTATCACTTCAAACCAAAGTTCAGGAAATACTGCATGAAATCGAGAACATGTGATTTTTGTATTAGTTGCTTTAGCCAGAGAATCACCTATAGCAGGGGCAACACAGAATTGGAATGAGTAGCTATCCTGTCATCACAAAATCCACAGCAGAGACCATTTGTCTTCTCCAGCAGTGCTTTTGTACTGCTTTAGCTCTCAGGAAAAGGGATGTACTAGAATTGTCCCCCCTTCTCACCTACTGCTTGATTCTCATCTTCGCATGGTCCCTTGACACACCATATACCTCCCAGTGCGACGCTGGCAGTAGATAAGGAAGGCAAAAATATCGAGGGAGTTGGCCACAAAGGAGTCCAAAGAGATTTCTTTTCTCCAGAGATGAGTTGTAAATTGTTGCTACCTTTGGCTCTGAGTATGAAGCAAAAGGGAATTAGCCCAGGTTTGGCTTAGCTTCTCAGAAAAACACAGCTGATTAAAGAAAAAAAATAAATAAATTATTGAATGAAATGTTTGCAACACATGAACAAGCAAACCCTCGTGCTTAGCTATCTCACTCACCACCAGCCAACATCCAGGCCTTCAGGCTGCTGGCCAGCCTGGAGCAATTCATTCAGCTGTCATGGTGTGTGTGTACTGTCTCAGCTGTGCATATGAGAGAGCAGCAGGACATCAGCCCTCATATTCATGGCATACCTGCATAAGCCCATCTAAAGCCGTGCACTGTTGGCCTAGGGAACCTGACCACCAGAAGAACTTAGCCTGCAGTTTTTCCAGGGATCAGCACAGGGTGTATAGCTCTATGATCTGCCGGTGGCCTGGGAAGCCAGTTGCCAACCCCATGTGGCTGCTGATCCTGCTGGAGCAGGGCCAGTTTCCAGGACAGAGGCTCAAGTGATGGCAGGCTGCTCTGCTGCAGAGATCTTGGGCATCACAGCCAGGGCAGTTTTTAAGAGAAGATGAAGGTCTGTAAATTTTGAGTCTTTTAAACCAGGGTTGGCTCCATGAAGAAGTGTAAATTAGGGAGATTGAGACCAAAGCCAAGCACCCAAATTTTAGCTCCTGCCAGCATATCAACTCATGAAAATACAGAAGAGGCAGACTTTTTGAAAGTGAATAGACATCCAAAAATCCTCCAGCACCTTTGCAAATCTAACCACTGATGTGTTGATGCTTAACTAAAGTTCCTGACTTCAGGCATTACAGATGTAAAACTTTGTGTTGGGTCTGCTAATTTAGCAAGATTTACTTGAGCAACTGCACTTTTCCCTAGAAAATGTATTTGTTTCTAAGTAATATTCTCTCTCAGGATCACTCACATGTAGGAAAAGAGCAGGAAAAGTTTTAGCACTTGATGTTTTACTAAGTAGGGAGATGAGAATTATTAACATGTTTACGTTGTACTCCGAGTCAAATCAAGTTGTGACATATCGCAAAAGACATGGGGCACCGAGCACTGGATGTCATAGCAGAGCAGCACCAGCAGGGAACTGTAAACAGTGTCATAACTTCACTCCCTGAAAGTGATTTGTCCACGTTGTTACACTTTCCACGCTCCTCCTGAAAGCTGAGGGAACTTTTATGAGAGGGTGGTGAGAAATCAAAGTCAGTCTGTTTCCAAATTCAAGAGTGTTTGCCACTAGGGATCAGAAATACACAATTCAACTCTTTTGCACCAGGGAACAGTCTGCATATTTTTTTGTACATACTACAAATTAATTATTACCACAAGACTTTTCGTTAAAGTCATCCTGAAAATATTTTCCCTAAGAAAACAGCAAGTGATTGGAAAAGCAAATAAATCAATGTTTAAAGACTTGTTATCTTACCATCCTTACCACAACTGGCTCCTGCAAGCTCTGATGATGGATGAGCGCATTAGAACTGCACGTATTTAAGGCACTGCAGGCTTTTCAGTGCCAGGAGTTTAAAGTACACTGTCAGGTTATAAATCACAGGCCAGAGCTGTGCCTTGACATCACTGCACTCCAAGCAACTGAAATGGCAGTATTATTTTTAAGTCCTTGCATGTTTCTAATGAAATACTAGGTTTGGTTTGAATTTATGTTTTTACCATGTTTGTTTGTTTTGCATTTTCCGCAGCTTGAGCAGTGAAACTGGGAGGTACATTCCCAATAAATCTCACTTCAATTCACACATGCTAACTGTGTTTGACTTACAAATATCACAGGGACATGTTAATTTAAAACATTTTGAGAGAAAGAATGTTTATTATATTTGGCTTATTTTTTTAACTTTTTTTTCTTTTTATAAAACTTCAAACCTGAATTAAAATGTTTTAGCCATCTCTTGGGGTGTGGGACAAACCCACCCCTTCCCTGCTAAGTCTTTCCTTCTGCCCTACGTGTTCCACCCACCTGTCTTCTCTGACCATGCTCCATGGAGCTGTTTGTTAACACTCACTTGCCTGCAACTCCTTCCACCTGCACATGCTGTAGAAGACAGCAGTAACCTGCATACTGGTACTTTGTCTCTGTTTCTACTCTGATTAAGACTCATTTATTCTTTCATTAGGTGCGAAGTTTCCCATTAAATGGACTGCGCCGGAAGCAGCATTATATGGAAGGTTCACAATAAAGTCAGATGTGTGGTCATTTGGGATCCTACTGACAGAACTGGTAACAAAAGGGAGAGTGCCATACCCAGGTAAGAAAACAGTCTGAGCCCTGCTTCACCTGGGGAAAGTAGTGGGAACAAGCCACATGCTCAAATTGGAATGTGTATTTATTTCACTGGGCTGAAAGGAGGATGATTATCTTGCATAAGTTTTGCTTGAAAATGGTCCTGACTCTGAGAGCTGCTGTGTGATGGTCACAATAAAATGACTACAGAACAGAAAATCCAACATAATTATTTCTACTTTTTTGTAATTGTTCACATTTCAATTAATGTATTTCCAGCCAAATAATGAAAGTAATGTAAAATTACTATGCTGTGGAGTAAATAATTCTCTATCATATTGCATTCACTTTAAGATATCAACAGTTAAACTCCCAGAGCGGCATTACTTCATTTATTCTGTCAGCCTGTTTCTCTGTGAGGTTTGATGACTGTCTGAATGTCTGGAATTACGAAATCTCCTTTTTTATAAACTCTTAAATTTCAGTCCTTGCTTTTGAGATGGATAGAAAGGATAGAAAGTAATTCTGTAATATGCAGGCCAGAGCTCACGGCAGGGTCACAGCGGGGCCAGATTCTCTGCATGGGGGAACTGGAGGCCTCATGGTTCTTTGTTGAAACCCTGCCAAGTATCCAGTGGATTAAGATTTGTAGGAGAGGTGATTGGATCTGCCTATGCAGAAGGAGATTTTCATTCTGTTGCCCCCCTGAAGATTGTAGGCATTCAGGTGAAGAGGAAAGCATTGAGGTGAAAGTGCGTTACATGGAAAACAATTTAATCCCTTCATTTTCTTATCAGCACAGATGCTAACAACAGGGTATACAGCCGCATCTTGATTCTTTTTATTAAAAAAAAAAACAAACAAAAAAACCTCTCTAAATACCACTGGATTTTCTCTAATTGCCACTGTACGGCTTTGTGTGCTGCAGCTGATTTAGTGGAAAGTGCCCTAAAGCAGTTTCAATTTGCCAGTCTGTGCGGTGATCAAGCAGTCAGATCTATACGTCAAATTGCACAGGAGAAGCATCAAGGTGTAGAGTTCAGTTCATTTTACCACTTCAGAAGGCTGAACTCAGCAAAACTAAACTCCTAGAGTTTTACTGGGAATTTCAACTTTGCCTGCGCCTAGCAGTCAGCAGCTGATACTTGCAAAGATAATATGGGGACCGGGAGGCTTCTTTCATCAGCAGCAAATTTTGGCATGAATAACAGGGAGCAGCTTAGCAAAGCTGTGACTGTGACAGAAGAATGAGGTAGCAGAAAGCAAGATGATGTGTTTCTGTGGGATGGATGAGGCCCTCTGCCCAGCACTTCCCCATGCAGTTAAAGAAAAGCAGGTGTTGCCACCAGCGCAGAGTGGCTGTGTCAGTAGGCGGCACAAAGGTCTTTTTGTCATGAGGATTATTGGCAATGGTGTAGAAAAGCTGTAATTTCCATGGGTTTATTGAGGGTTAAATGCAGACATGGCACAGTGTGCAAAGGTTGAAGACAAACAGAGGATGTGTGAGACATAGCTGATATGGTATGGCTCCCAGAGGATGGGCAACAACTCCTTGCTGGGCTGCCGGAAGAGGAAATTCCTAGTCATTACCGGCAGAGTAGATGCACAGGGGCTCTCGCCAGCCAGGGCAGAGTTAAGGTGTTGAGTTTTTTTTTCCCCTGAGCTCCACATCGGTGAGTGTCATGGCTTAAACCCAGCTGGTAACTCAGCCGTAACTCAGCCATAACTCACACAGCCATTTGTTCACCCTCCTGTTCATCCCTCTGGATGGGACTGGGAGGAGAATTGAAAGAATGTAAACCCCACGGGTTGAGATAAGAACCGTTTAATAACTAAAGTATAATATAATACAACTACTACTAGTAATAATAATAATAATGTTAAGGGAAATAACAAGCAGAGAGAATATAAAACTAAAAGGGAAAAGGGAAAGAAAACAATAAACACAAGTGATGCACAATACAATTGCTCACCACCCACCAACCGATACCTAGCTTGACACAAGGAGTGATCTGGGCCTTCCAGGTAACTTCCCCCAGTTTATATACTGGGCATGACATGCTGCAGTATGGAATACCCCTTAGGCTAGTCTGGGTCAGGTGTCCTGTCTCAACTTCCTCCTGGCTTCTTGCGCCCCTCCTCAATGGCAGAGCATGAGACTGAAAAGTCCTCGACCAGAGTAAGCCACGTACCAACAACCAAAACATGAGCACTGTTCTCAGACTAAAGCCAAAACACAGCACTGCACCAGCTGCTACAAAGATAAAAATAACTGTTGCAGCTGAAACCAGGACAGTGGGGTAGAGGTGCTAGAAGACTAGCCTTCTCTCTTATCACATGCAGGAGCAAAGACACACACACACAAGAAAAATACTTCCAGGCAAAAGTGGCCCAAGTTAACTGTGGATGCACTCTTGGCCATGGCAGCAGAGGACGTCTGCATTTCCTCATGAGAAAGAGGCCACTGGTTGTGTGTTTAAGTGCTTGCAATATATAACTTCTTGTAGGACCCATGACAGAAATCTCAGTCATGGTCTGTGTTCTGAAAATGTGGACAGTTTTATTATGTGGCAGCTTGAGCACATCAAAGACACCTAGCGGCATCTTTGCTCTTTCAGCACCATCCTCCCTCTTCATCCCTCACTACATAAAGCCCTCACACACTGAAAGTCCTTCTGACTCACTCTCCCCCACCCATGCCAGGAAGACATCAAGTAGCTGGAAGCAAATTTTTGTGTGTTACATATCACAGAGTCAGCAGTTTTCTGGATGGTCACGTACTGTCTTGGTTATGCACTGCCGGAGCATTACACCAGGGCCCTCCCTCCCTACCAGGACTCCCACCCTGCTCAGACTGGAGGCTTTTACCACTCTCATGGTCACCATCACTCTCGTTCCTGTCAGTTTTACCTAAGGGCAGCCTCTATTTTATATTTGAATTTCCACAGTCTTTCAAGATTCTCATTCAAGTTCATTTTCATTCCCTTAACTGGGAAAGCTTTTATAGGCTGAGACTATGGTGGAGGGGAACTGAGGCCTTCTCAGAAGGGTCTGTCTTTGCATGTAGGTTAAAAAGAGGGCTTGGGCTTCCCAAGGTGACAAAGAGCTCCTGAGCTCCTCAGAAAAGACTCTTTTTAACCCTGAAATAGAAAGGATGATCCATCTCCTGCTTCATGCTGGGGAAAGGAAGGACCTCCTGAAAAGGATAAAGCTTCACCAATTCAGGCCTCTGTTCTGTCTGAGGCAGGGAGTAGGGCTCAGCTGCACCCACAGGGCTCTCCCTGCTGTCGTGGCGTGGCTTGTAAGAAAAGGAAAAGGTGGGAATTCAACCACCCTGCAAGCTCTGGAAAGGGTCAGCCTTGAAACAAAGAAGGTCATGGAGCTGTCACTCTGCTGTAAAACCCAGTTTCTGAAATAGTTGTGGGCCTGTTGTCCTGACATTCCTGCTTACAGCTTGTAGCAGGCCAGGGGAGAGTGGGGAGAGGCCCTCAGACAGAGGCGTTGCTCTCTTGCTTGACAAGATCTTAGTGCCTGGAGAGGTTATTTATAGCACACACCCTAGTCCTGTGGTAGTAACCATGCCCGCAGGGCACTCTACCTCAAGTACATGGAGAACCAGGCATTGTTTTAAGGTTGTGTAGAAGGATGGAGAAACAACAAAGAGGACAGAAGGCAGCAGGCAATGTTTGGGAGGGGAGCAGACTGTGTGGAACAGGACTTGGCATTCCTTGTCCCCCAGATTTCAACCAGTTCCTGTCCCGATGCCCCATTTTGGAAGAGAGGCTGGAGCAGTGGTGGGATATATGAGCAGTAAAGATTTTGCTGGCAGAGATGAAGATCAGGCTGGAGTTGATATTCAAGCTTTGCCCCAGACCCTATACTCCCACAAGCAAGACTGACCTTTTGACAGATGTCCTCATCTTCTTTCTTCAACCAAGCCTGTTTCTCTGTCAATGGATGTAAAGGACCACTATCATAACTAATTTATTTGTGCTTTTCCTAGCCTTCCCTAATGCTTTCCCATTCATTTCAGAAGGCAGCAGGTTGAAATAAGCAACTTTCACAGGCCTTCTGGGCATTGAGGTTCTATTTCCAGTATTACGGTGAGGAAATAAAAACTAGACATGGGCAGAAGAGGAGGCAAGTTAAAAAAAAAAAGTAGTCTGCCTAGTTGACCTTTTTCAGTTTCAGTTTCTTTCCCCTTACACAAAGTCCCTTTGGATCTTAGTTTAGATTTGGGGCGGGGGGGGGAGGGAGGTTTTAATGGAATTTAAGAACAGGAGGCTGCTTTTCTGTAGCAGTAGTCAGAGAATTTAGCTTGTCTTTCAGATAGGCAAAAATCTCACCTGCACTAAACAAGCGTCTCTGATCTTGCTCTTCTGCTTTATGCTGCACTCAGCACATCAAGAGCGTTTACGTTTTATGCCTAATGTGACAGCCACCATGATGCTTCCTCTGGCCAGGCAGGTCTTCGAGGTTGGGCTCAAGCAGCTCTGCAGTCCCTCAGAGCCCTCCTTATCCCCTGGCGGAGCTGGGCCACAAATGCTAGGAGAGCGCTTGGTGTGCTGCCTAAGCCTGAGGCCAAGTACACATCAGTGAGCCAGCGAATGTGTGTGTACCATCATCATGGATGGTAGCTAAAGAGTTGAGAGGTGTGTACTCAGCACGTAGCACAGACAAACATAGGTGGATTTCTTCCTAGGCAGGAAGGCTCCACTCACAAATGCTGTAGCTCAAAGTCACATCCCTTATATCAAGCAAACAGTAGCTTATTTAAAACAAAAACAAAACAGAAAAAAACAAACCAACCCCACAACAGATACTGACAGCCTAGTTTTGTGGTGATTTGAGGATGAGAAGTTGTTGGGGGTTTTCAGGCCTTAATTTCTAAATGAAGTGTCATGGCTTCCAGATTTTTAAAACTTGCTGCTGCTTTTGCACAGAAATAATTAGGTCGCACTGTACTCTGTAAAAGCAGTTTTATGCTTCAAGGGTTGTCTTTCTTTCGGAGCAGCTTTCCTGTTCCCTTCAGTACATTGTTGTGCCTGTGTCCCTGGTCCCTGCCTAAGTCCCATATTCCATCCCTGTGCCCTTACCTCTGGCTTTAATTTGCGATTATCCAAGAAAGTTAGGAATTTGGCTTCTAGATCAAACTGAACAAAGCCCAAAATTTGGCTTGTCTCCATTGTACCTCTCTCTTTTGAAAGCATGCTCTGAGTGCTAATGTGATCTAGCCCCTGTGGAGGACTACACAGTTTTTACCTTCTCAGCTGTACCGGAAAAAGGCCAACAAATCTGAGGAGCCTTTGAACATGAGCAGATGCGCAGCTCGGGGTCCTTGGAAAATCCTGCATTCGGGGGATGGACAACAGCTGACCTGTTGTTTTAAGAGTCCTGCTTTAAGCATTTGTGTTTTATTAGTTTGATCATTGGTCTCAAAGTATGCAGTGGATTTTGAAGGAGCATAATTCTCAGTCCAACAGAAGAAAGCAAGAATAAAGTGGCTTAAAACCATCACTGTCCTCACTGGACTTCATGTTGTCCAAAGTAATTTATATAGCTTATTAGCTTTTGATGTGGGGATGCTGCCTAGTTACAGCAATGTTTCCTGTCTTCTGGAAAAGCATCATTGACCAGATCTGTGCTATTTGCACATCTGCTGTGCTCCATCTAATCAAGCTCCTCAGAGCACACCAAAGCACTTTCCAGTGTTTTCTTTAGCCACAACTGGAAACTTTGCATCCTCTTTTGTGCCTTATTACTGCAATTTTTCCAGTAAAAATCAAGCAGCATTGCTTTTCTGTCCCCATCTATATAGGCAGTAGATTCTTATTGTACTGAGCATTAAAATGGCCATATCCTGTGGCATCCTAAGATTATGGAAGGCTTCACTAATAAAGCTGGATGGTGGGAGGTCATTTCATTTTTGGTCTTCTCAGGAAACAGAAAGCCAATGGAAAAGACATCTTTTGGAAACTGGATGTTGCCTTCTTGGTCCAAATGAGAATTCTTGAAACATCATGAGCACAAACTGATTTTTCAAGCAGGTGAAATAGCTGTAGTCTACAGAAGAATATTGCTATTTTATTCCACAGATTTAAGGATTTTAAGATAAACTTTTAAGGGGCCTAGAAGCATACTGCAAGCAGAATTTCATTTATTATTTACTAAAAGAGTTGAAACTCTCGGGTATTCGTTAGGAGAGGAGCTGTACAGGCTGCTCAAATATTCTGTCTCTGTTGTTAGAAGTACAGACACAACAGGCTCTTGCTATCAAAAGAGAAACACTAAAATTTGCAGGATAAGATAGGCAAATCAAGATAATGGGTTTGTAAACATAAACAAGCCTTTTAAGAGGTAAAAGGTATAGCTGAAACACTGCTATTTTTATAAGTCTGAATAATAATCCAAGCAATTTTGGAACAAACGTATTTGAAACTCCTTTTTTAAAATAGCAGCACATGTCAAAACCGACAGAATTTCTTTGGCAAATCATAGCTGCTGCAGCCCTTGCTAAATGTATGAATTCCAGTAAGGAACATGAAGATTACTTGGGTTAGTTTCATATGTAGGTTCTACTGGGAGGAAGGGGAAAGGAGAAAGGAAAGGAAGGGCATTTTCCTGGATTATGCTATGATGAGAAAACCTGTCTTAACTGAATTTCCAGGGACGAAAAATGGCTGATTTTAGGCAGCAATGTCTCTTTCATGTTCTTTTTTCTCTTTCTTTCTATTAAGAGGGAGTGAAGAGTTGTTTATGTTTTTCCTCCCCCCTTTCTCTCCTTGGGGTTTTTTTTCCAGCGTACAGTTTGTTATCAAGTTGCAGAATGTGCTTTGCAGCACTGAGTAATACACTGAATAAAAATTCTGAACATTTGATATCTTAGTTCAGTTGGAAAGGAGCTTTTCTGCTGCTGTTGCTTCTATTCATGTTGTACTTAAAGGGGTACTGCCAAAACAAAGAATGCAGTTTGATTGTGGTTTAGGTATATACAGAAGATGAGTTACTGCTTACACTATTTTCATACTCTTTAATACATAAGGGAAGCAAAGCACAGCAGAAGTTCTTACCCCAAAATATAAGGTAAGTCAGCTGATTCAAAGACCATGAAACTAGGATATGAAAAAAGGGTGCAGATTTTTGTTTTAAACACAAATTTAAAATACTAATATTGAGAACACAACGTGAGCAAGATGTCAAAACATCAAGTCCAGGAGGTTTGGTGATGTTGCCTTTGGGTTGGCGATGAATAGACCACTAATGTTGCTTTGTAATTTATCAAAAAAGTAAAATATGTTTGAAAATGTGCTTGCTGGATAATGAGGAACACCCAAACATTTGTTCAGTGTGTGGCAAGCTTTTCTGTTTTGCTGTTAGCCTGTGTGACCTAACATCTGTTTGGAGTCAATAATACAGGGGAACCTTAACTCTATGCCTAATCTGATGTCTGCAGAGGACCGTTATTACTCTGTTTTCATCATTCTGTGGAGTCCTAACCACATACCATACAAAGTGTTTGCTCCTACTTATAAACATCTAAGCATCTAACACCAAAAATACAGTGGGTGATGCAGGTGATAAATCAAACACAAGAAACCACTGTTAAAGTGTTGGTCTGCAGGTAGGAAAATATTGTAAATCAGTAATCTAACCTTTATTTTTGCAATTATCACTGCTAAAGGGTAAGGAGAGGTTTGTGGGGGGATGAGGCAGTCTTCTGGGAAGGTTCCTCCATGCACAAGAGTCAGCATAAGAAACAGCACATCAGTGCTTGCTTGAAAATTGAAGGTGCTGCAGTAAGTTAACCAGAACGGTGCATTGACCAGGACATGGCCAACTGAGAGCCTGAATGCTAGTGCGGCAGCCTGGGAGAGGCTTTGAAAGTGAAGGCAAGCAGCTGGTATTTTGTAAGCAACAAGGAGCAAGTGGCAAGACCATGTAAGGGGTGATTACAGTTACAGGCTAGGAAAATGATCCTTGGAGAGACACTGAAAATGGATATCAGCAGGAGGAAATTACCCTGTCAAGATAAGAGGAAAAGGTGTTTTGTAATAACAACATGAGATGAGAATCTAGATGTGGATGGTCAGAAAAGGCTGTATTTTGCAGATGATTCTTTCAAAACATCTTTAAGAATTAAACACAGCCAGTATGTGAGGACACAGAGTGAAGACCAAATCCAAGCGTACAGCTAAGTCATCCGCCTAAATGCTATGCAGTGTAAGGATATTATTCCCACTACTTAGGGTGCAGGCAAATGAGTCTGTATTGAAGGTGGTTGAATTATTTCTTACAAATAAGTTTACCAAAAATACAAGGTAGATATGATCCCCTGGGTCCTGAAGGTGGGACTAGAAAATTCTTCAAGAGGACATCCTGAAAAAACAGAGTAGAGGAGAACTGGGAAGAATGGCATAATGGAAGCCAGGAGGAGGATAAACCAACAGAATGTGCAACATCAAGGTGCTGATTTCTGGATTTGGTAATGGAGGAAATTGATTGTTCCTACTAGTTCTCCTGCAGAGCTGATTGGCAGGACCCACTATATTTTTCAGCAGAGGACTGAGCACTTGCCACCTGGCAAGCCACAAAGCTTGCAGTCCGTGTGCACACCTTCTCTGAAATACTTCTGCATACCTGTAGTGCCAAAGGAATTCCTGGAAGAGATATTTAATCTAAAGTTGAAGTTGGCTGCAATTAATGTATGGTGAAAAGCACTTCAGCAGAGGAATCAAAGGTTGAAGGTGTTGCGTAGAAAAGTCAAGGTAGCAAAGGGCATGGCTTGCCTCTTAGAAACAAGCACAATGGTAATAGAACTTTTTACCTTTTTTGAGAGATCGCTATGGTTCTGCAGTGGAGCTGTTTTGCTTGGTATTTGACTTGTCTTCTGAGCAATTTTGTTCTGTTCTGGGTTGGAACTGTGGAATATGGTTGAAACAATAGTAACCAAGACAGATCAAGGGAGGGCAGATCAGCAACAGTAAGCTGCTGAACTGACCTTGAAGGTAATGCTGCTGGTAGCATGCTGGTACATCCCTGATAGCCTAAGTAGCAGGGTTTGTCTTGAAGCCTCTGCAGCATGACCTCACAGAGCACTTCAAGAAATGCCCATACTCAGTGTGAGGGTTTCAAAAATTTATCTTTATTTCTAGAATTTTGAATAGCATTTGTTGTAATGCATTTATTTTCCTTCACCACTTAACATAATATTTCATGGCTACTATTGCTGGAGAAGGAAAGTGCCAAATCCTGCCCATTGGGAGTAAGCCAAGAGGGTAACCATGGGAGCAGCATTTTACTCATCACTGGATCCTGCAGCCCTTGACTGAGAAAGAAAATAATCCAGATTACCTTGCAGTAGATGAAGAACTAAACCAAGACACTTGAGGTGGTTTCATTTTGCTTATCTGAACCAAAAGAAATTTGTATGATCAAGAAAGCCATATGTATTGTAGATTGAGATATGCCAGGGTTAATTTGCCTGTAATTTAACAGTTGATTTGCCTGCATTTTACAGGCATGAATAATCGTGAAGTCTTGGAGCAAGTAGAACGTGGTTATCGGATGCCATGTCCTCAGGACTGTCCCATCTCCTTGCACGAGCTTATGATCCACTGCTGGAAAAAAGACCCAGAGGAGCGTCCAACCTTCGAATATTTGCAGGGTTTCCTTGAAGACTACTTCACTGCAACAGAACCCCAGTACCAGCCCGGTGACAACCTGTAAATCCCCAGTCTCCAGACACTGTCACCAACTACCAGGTGTTTTTCAGCCCTGCCCCACCTGCCCTTCAGCTTCCGACTCTGTGACCGGCTTCTCCAAAGTGCAGCATCTTCCAGCACTGCCGCGCACAGGAGGGGCTGAAGCTGGGAACTTCCACAGCCTTTGCCTATGACCACTTGTCCTAATAATCTGAATGTCCTGAATGAAAAGGAGAAAAACATTCGTTTTTTCTTAATCAAAGACTCCAAAACTGCATTGTATTGATGTTATGTAAACTGCAAAACCTCTGTTCATTGTAAATAGTAACTCAGTGCCAATAACTGATCCTAGTGCTTTCCTTTTTTTAAAATGCAAAACCTATGTGATTTTAACTAGTCTTCTCCTGATTCAATTAAAAGTATTATTTTCCAGAAGTGGCCTCTTTGTCTAAAACATTTTTTTTCATGTTTTAACGAATAAAAAAAAATAAAATCAGGACAGGTGTTTGGTTTTTTGCTTTTTTATATATAAAATATATATAATATATATACATACCTGTACATACAGTATATGGGTGCTATTGCAGAGGAAACTCATTTGTGATCAAATGAATCCTGCTGCAGCAGTACCCAGAAAGCGATAATTTTACTGCAGACATGAAAACACTGGTGGGATTCTGAAAGCCAGTGATCTAATTTTTGGCTTTTGCCAAGCATGATTTTTTTAAATTGGATTGCACTTTTTGTTTATTATTATGTACCTGTAGATGGTTGTAACTTTGCTCTTTCAGGAATCATGTGCTGTATTTACAGTAATGTTTCCAATGTTTGACAAGTGTGTGATGATTTGTTCTTGAAATTAAAACGAACATATTTAAAGCAAGAAAACTAAACCACCACCGTTTGAACGGGAAAATTGAAACTGCAAGGACTTCTTGTATCAAAACATGTATACTGAAATGTTTGAAAACAATTTATTGAACAGTGTAACCACATTCAGATGGTCTTAAAATCATAGCATTTTAGCCATGTCCACCTGCTAAACCGCTGGTCATGCAACTAGGATTTTTCTGGTTTATGTGTAACATTTTTCCATTGTAAAATAAGTGTGTTAAATGTCCTGTACTGCTAATGAAATTACTTTCTGTATGTCTGCAAGTTCTCCAGTGGAATTACTATGCACTTCTTTACATTTCATGGAGGATGCACAGAACAAAGTATTACCTTTTCAGTTGTCTGTACCAGCCTTGAATTACTTACGTTTAACCAAAAAAAAAAAATTCCTTTCTATTTCTATTGAGTTTTTAATACTGAGTTGCAAATTTTAAAGTCTTAATTACATTTTGTTATGGTTTATTTGCAAGTTTACATTTTAAAACTGTTTAACTTTCTTAATTTAGTAATTAAAAAAAGAGCATTTTACATTTGGATAGTTGTTCTTTTGTTTAAACTGTGGAGATAATGGTGGAGAGGAGATAAAAGCTTTTCAAGAAGGGGTGTCATGCCATTTGGAGCACCATATTTCATAGGAGTATGCAGACCAGTTACCTATGGGACATTGCTTTCCAAATGATGAAGTCAATATGTTTTTAAACAGCTGGAGTTCAACTGTAAGGAAGACGGTTGAATGCATCGCTAGTCTCTCATTTCTCTGTTCCACAGGCAGTTTATTCTTTAACAGTTCTGTTGCATTGAACGTGAATATTTTTACATTTACAAGTGTTGCAGGAAGAGATTTTCTATGCCTTGTATTCCTGTATTGCTTTAAAATCTTGTGGCCAAGTAAGACTTCCTGACAGCTGGCAATTTTTTTTTTTAATTATTTATTACCTAGATTGTGAATTCATATTCTACATACTCACACATTTGCGAAGAAGAACCTTTCTTCCATTCCTGAGAACTAACCCAATAATGAACTGAGATTCAGAGAAAAAATTGTCATCATTGTTTTAATATTTTCTATAGAAAACACTGACTGAGAATCCTCTTGCAAAGGAGGCTTCCACACTTAGCCTTTCTTGAAGTGTGAATTTATATGGCAATGTTCTTGTTACCAGATTTCCACGATAAATTGGTTAATATTTTACATGTAGTCTATAAGTAACGTTATGTACATGATCTATTCAATATTGCTGTACCTGTGGCTGTGGAGTACTGAAGAGGCCATAATTCTTGTTGGACTTTTAGCTTCCTCTTAGTACTTACAAGGCAAGTCATGGTCTTCTTTTTTCCCACAGCTACCCCCCTGCCTTAAAACATCATCCACTGAACTGAGGACTCCATAGTAAGACAGTGGGCTGGCAAAGCCAAAATGTCACGTGCTCAGCCTATTGCTCGGTAGCAAAGCCTGGCCATTCCACCAAGTTCCTTAGCAGCCACAAACTTAAGTCCAGTTTCCATCTGCAATGCGGGACGAGCCTGAAGCATTAGTTTTGCCTGTGTTTCTCGTTGGAAGTAAGACTCGGGTGGGGCATTGTCAGGGTTTTATGGCCTTTATTTCTGATTCTTGGGTTTGCTGTTTCCTGTATCGCATTCGGTCTATGAGTACATGTTGATCTCTGCCACATCTCTGCCTGCAGCTGGCTTGTGTGCAGACTGGTGCCACTGTTGAATGGCAAATCCAGACCATTTCTCACTAGTAGCTCTTCTGCTTTTTTTTCTTAATGTTGGGAATTTTGTTGTTTGGGTTTTTTAATCTCTCAAATAAAAACATTAGCAAAAATTTAAACAAGGTTGTTAGCATTTTTGCTATAAATTAATAAAATCTTTTTCTTAACCACTGTGTGTGTACCACAAATAGCTGTGGTGACTATAAAAGTTGAATTATGTGATTAAGAATTGCCTGTTTCTTCCAAACTTTTTTTTTAATGTAAGGCTAAATAAATCACATCCAGATAAAAACCACTGTCCAAATGCTCCCCCATCAGCTGACCTGACTGCCACTGATCCATGGTGTGGTGGTATACTTCCAGGAAAGGTGACATTCCAGGAGCTGAAAGGATGCCAGAGGGTGACCCGGGCATCTCTAGGCCAAGCTTTATCCTGTACCAGTCCCAAGCAAAACAACAAGCAGAAATGCAATGCTGCTGTGAAGGGGACAGTTGGTAGAATTAATGCCTGTTATCATAGTTCTGTGGGAAAGAAATGATTGGAGACTTGGTGGGTCTTCGAAAAGGACCAAAGTGTGTCAAAGGTACTGACATGATATTCTTTGGCTTCTGCAAACAGTGCTTGACTTTGTTCTATGTGATGCTCTGGTTTTGATTTAATTACCACTGTAGAAAAGCCAAGTAAATGCAAAACAGAAAAGTGATTAACTTCTGAAATTGCAAGAATAATCACAAATGCAAAATCTGTGTCCAGTGCAAGTGTTTCTCCTGAAGCCTCCAGACTGGAAAGGACTACCTCCAGACTGAGAAGACAGATTGCTAAATGTATTTGACCTGGCCACATAACTTCAAGGTGAGTTGGAAGTCGCTCAAAATTATTTTAATATGCCTCATCCTTTTCTCAAATGCTGCAATGAAAAATGCAGTACACTAATGAATGCTACCATGTTATACTAAAGGGGCTTAAAGGCCTCACATGAGGCTGAGCCCAAGCATGCAAGAGCTATTAGGAGATACACAGTAGCTCCTCTTCTAATGTGTAGACAATATTCATTCATCAAAGAAGAATTTTCCTGTCTAATGGGAAATTACCACCAGCAGTGCAGACAAAAGGGTATTTATTTTCTCCAGTCGTGTCAGCTTGAGGGTCTGTCTGTCTTTCAAGAATAATTGAAGCCTGTTTGTAGCTCAGATATCTCATTGTGTTCTACAGTCTCTGTAAGCGGTAATTATAATTTCCTGTGACTCATACACATAGAAATTTTATCACTGAAGGGGCTCACATCAATTGGGGCAGCATTCCCTGCCATCTTAACTGAATGAGCCACTTCAATTTTGGATTTTCCAGCACAGACCAAACTAGAACCTGTGCTCTTGCAACAGAAAAAAGAAGGGAGGTCCCTTGCCAGGATGGCACTGGTGTAGAGTGTTAGTCGCTTCCTCTCAGTGCTTCTGAATTTGCCAAGAGAAGTTTTGACAGCTAATATCTGTGAAATATTTTCTGTTGACTTTTAATACAGCCAGTGTTCTCGTGTGTGTGTATATATATGTATCTCAAAATGCAATTCGCGCACAAAGACATTTATGCCTATACAAGCATCAATCCATTCCTTCCCTGCAGCCGAATGCTTAACAAAAATGTAAGACTGAGACACAAGTAGATTAGAGGACAGACTGGTGTTAAGAACAAAAGAGCTTCTTTGTTGTTTTGGGGTTTGAGGGTTGTTATTTTTCTGTTGTTCCCTGTCTCCCACTATTTCCAGGCCAGAAGAGGCGGGGTAGCAGCAAGTCCTACTGCTGCAGCCTGGTGAAGACTTGGGTCCTTGGCTACTGCAAAGAGCAACCTGAAGCTGATGTGAAAGTCAGGGAGAGAAAACATTTCTCCCAAGGGCACAGCTGCAGTTTGGGCCCTGTGGTGTGGGCTTGCAGGAGGGCAGAAAGGAATGCCTCCCATGAGAAACAGGTCATTAACCGGTAGGCTCTGCGTCATGTTGCGCAGAGGGAGATCCAAAGGTTGCAGCACCAGCTGTGCTCACAATGCCTGTGTGTCACTGTGCCCAGGGATTTAGGTGATCAGATTAAAGCAGGCTGGTAAGCAGGAACTGCAGTTTATGTTACCAAGTGTAAATATCTTCTCTGTTACAGGGTAGATGTAAATAGTGCATGCTCAAGATGGGAAAAAAAAAAAATCACAGGACTAGCGTGCTTGTGACTTGGAAAGCAAGTGTTGCATCTGCCTGAGCAGGCCAGATGGAAGTTCAATTGTTCAGCTCATTGTTGGGAATAACTCAGCATTAAGCTCTGTGAATAGCTAAAAGGGCAAAGAGCAAAGAAATGAGATTATTCTCCTTCCTCTACAGCCAGACTACAGCTTGCCAAGGGCTCTGGTTTGCTTTTCTGTGCATCAGTATTTGTTGCTGAGTCCCTGCACCAAGAGTCTTGTGAAGTTTTCTCAGCTCCTTATTGTCACAGCTTCACACAAAATCCCTCAGCCCTGTAATGGATGGATTTTCATCCAGAAAAAGAAAAAAGAGAAAAGGATGCAGGGAAGCTTTCTAACCATGTTGTAGCCTTACTCACTGACCCTGGGGCTCACCCTCATTCCACAGGCCTACCCAAAAGCCCTGGCACCCCCTATGCCTTATTCACTGACACAGTTCAGGCTGTGGGCTGCCTTCCAGCCCTGCTACACTGCTGGATTTCTCCATCTAGGAGATGTACAGGAAGGGTGCCTGGTGTTGGAAAAGCGGTGTGGTGGTCCCAGCTAGCCCCTCCTGGCACTGCACAGTGCCAGGGCCAACTCTGATGCTGGGCCAGGCTCCCAGGGGGAAACAACAATGCAAAAGGGGCCTGCAGTTTCCCTGGAGGCTCCTTTGGCTCCCATAGACACTGTGATCCTGGCCATTGGCAGCAGCTTGGGCATGACTGTGTAGCTGCAGCTGGATCTTGGGGTGACTTGGCAGGGGCTGTGTTGATATAGCCCACAGTCCCCTTGACAATTGAGAAGCAGATGCTAACTCCTCCTCCTAAAAAAGCAGACTCAAAGAGCCAAATGAAGAACCACTTTGCATCTTGAAGGCAGAGGACTAGGTACATTTGATCATATGATCGCTCAAGTGTTCCCTCAAATTCCCATGCCTACTAAAAGCAGCACGGCCGCCAGCTGAGCTTTGTATATGACCTCATATACATCCAGCATATAAAGCACATACTGCATACTGAACATTTGCATATGCTACACGTCTTTGTTCCACTTGGGTGGCCTTCTCCTCCCCTTCCCCCTACCTCTCTCCCCATTACTCACCCACACAGCTCCCCTCATGTTATTCTAGATGTGTTATTTCTGAAGGACTACACATCGCAGTCCTGTGGAGAGTGGGGGCTCTGTTAATTGTCAAATGTTGAGTGGGTAATGATCAATGGAGGACTAATTGGAAGCAAGAGGGAATAAAATAGGTATTACTTAGCTTCTGCTCTTAATTAAGAGCATGCACAATGCTGTGGGGAAAATCTTAAATGGCAGGAGGGTTTTTGTCATTATGAAAGGTTTAATTAGAAACATTGCATAAGCTAACATCCAGGTACTGTTTTCTTTCCTTTCGGGTGTCTCTCCAAGGCGTGACTGAAAAATGCCAAAGCAAGAGCCTTACAAAAAAAGAAGGAAAAAAAAGTGCAAATTATTTTTTTAGGCATGTGCCTAGCACTCTAAGCAGCAAGACATGAAAGAAAGCCCCAGTTTCTCTGCACAGAGAGAAGCAGCAAGGAGCAAGCTGAATCTAAAGGACTGAATCAAGAGTGTCATGTGTGTTACACTAAAATGGGATTAAATGTTCATTGCAATGTCTCCAGGTTAATGCACAGCACCAATGTTAAAAGTGGAGCAACATGACAGTGCTTTATTTGAACAGTTAATCATTTGGAAGCAAAAACATTTATGATTTAGTTCTCTGAATCTGTGGATGTGGTAGGAAATACAAAAAGCAGCACTTGAAGTTGACATCTTGCTAATCAAAAAAGAAATATTACAACTCCTGAAGGACTAGCAACCACTTTTTATAAGAAGTCTCCATGCTAGTTGCCTTGCCAATGAAAACACTCATCCTGCACTTGAATATTAATCTGTACTTTCTATGATGGGCCCAATATAATGCATCACATTCTGCTTGTAAATAATGCACAGATGAGTTACTAACTTTAAAGAGTTCAGAGCTTGATCCAGATTTCAGTGAAGTCAACATGAAGACTTCAGAAATATAAAACAGGCCTCCAGAAAGCAATTAGGATGGCCTCAGTTTTGAGGATGGGGGAGGCTTTTGAAATGCTGAAATAAACTTGGATATGTGTTTTCCAAGTTTCCTGATCCAAAAACACAAGTTAATTGATAGCAGTTTCTACAATTCTGTGGGAGTGTACTTAGGTTTGGACTGGACCTCATCTATGCTTTAAAACCCTGTGTGCAGACAGTGCTGTTCACACAGCTAGCAGGGAGTGTCTTTCAAGGTCTTTTTTTTCCTGTTTCTCAGGCTGCTAAGAAAGTACATAAAAAAAAGTACCTGCTGGTTTCTGGGGTCTGGCAAGTTAAAGAGAGGGCAGAGGCTGGCCCATAAGTGTGATTTCTGGACCTGGAAATGCTCACAGGGCCAGATTTCACAGTGTATTCCCCAGGCATCATGTCCTTAGGAGGAAGGCTGCTCTTCACTCCTTTCTTTGGGCCGCAAATATCCTTCAAATGGAGTCAGGTACAAGTGGTCAGGATGGAAGTAACCCTGCAGGCCTGAATGCTGAGTGAGCTAGCAGGGACATTTACGTCACAGCCACAACCTCTCTCCTGGCCAACAGGCAGCTGTCTACAGGGAAGGCAGGTGACCACTGTTGTATGCTGGGTGTTGCAGCCCCATGTTCAGGGTATGACCAATGGATAACAGAAGACTGAGTGTAACTGCTGTTGGTACGGAAGGCCACTCCACTGCATGAAGGGAGAGCTGTTTGATGGCTACACAGCACGCACAGCCCTTTACAAACAAACCCCACAAATGTGGGTATTGATGCAACATCCCCATGGGATACTCTGCCCACTGAGCTCCCATGCCCAGCTGTGACTGCCCGCACTCCCTGGGGAGCTGATTGACACACTGCAAACACTATGTCAGTCCTTCATGTAAGCCCAAGGAAGGTCAGGCACTTCTCAGAGCAGCTCTCCTTCCCTGCTCCCATCCTGTGTACAGTCACCAAGGTACTGATTTTGGCTCCTGCATGTCCTTGGGCTGCCATTCCCCACAGTGGCACACAGGCTGCAGTGGGGCCATTGTTTCCAGGCAGGAGGCTGTCACGGAGGCTGGGGAGCAGGGCAGCAGGCACAAATGGGTGTCGTGCAGCTCATGGCTCAGGCAGCTCTGTGTAAAACGTCGTATGCGAGGGTGTTCATGGTGCAAAACAGCCATGCAGCTTAACCGCCGTGCTTGACTTCAAACCAGAGGGATTAAACCCTCAGCTGACTCAAACAACTGTGGTTGTAATGCAGTCACTCTTGCCGCAAGCATCAACTGCCTGTCATGGCTGGGTCAGGCTGGGACCCACTAACACAGCAGGGCCTGCATGGGCAGTCTAGGGGCAGGGAAGGACAACTTTCAGATGCCCCGAAAGGGAGCCTTGGTGTCCTGATGGCCTCTGCCTCAGCGAAGAAGGAAGGAGGGAGAGAAGGAAGGGGTCAGAATAGACAGTTGGTGAGTCAGGCTGACATGGGATTTCTCCTGGAGGAAGACAGGCTCCGGCTGCATGGCATCACTGCACTGCTGCCAATACAATTGTATTTGGTGTTTGGCTTAGGGCACGTGCTGTTCCAGCCGCTTGAATTTTGCCGCCAGAAAATGTAGGCATTCATTCCCTGGCAAGAGGAAGTAAGTGCCTGGGTCATGGCTTTGCCATGGGGCTGACAGAATGGCAGGCTCCCAGAGAAGGCTGGTCCCAGGGACAAATGCCAGGCAGGTGACTCCCTCCTCAGACCCTAGTGCCAGGGTGCAGTGTCTACAAGAGTGCAGGAAGGAGAAGTGGTGGCACTCCCTGAGCTCAGAGCTCAGCTATGGCTTGGACATCCCTGTGTGCTGGGGCTGGCCTGTCAGGCATTAAGGCAGTGTGTGACGGCAGACATGGATGCCTGGAGGCTGAAGAGCCATGCACAAGTTGCAGACAAGTCAGACTCCTCCTAGGGTTAAGTGAAGAAAATGTAGGCTAAATTCTCGGCAGGTAGATGTGCTGAGCGGGGTGTCAGGGAAGTGGTGTAGGCTGGGACGCACAGCTGTGTCCAGCAGGTGTACCAGGGACTGCTGCTGTGGAGCCTGGCACTGCACCAACAAAGCAGCCATGGCTTGATGGGGCTCTTTGAACCCCACCACACTGTGCCATCAGCACCAGTGTTACTCAGCCTTCGGGAGCTATGCACATACACAAGGGTTTCAGCTTGTAAGAAAAGCGAGTTTCTGCTCCTTGGGGGTGTAGAGAGAAACTTGGAAGTGTCTAGGAGTCTGACCTAAAAGAAAAAAAAAAAGCAATCGAGAAATCCTTTTTTTTGTTCTTCATATAGTTCTTATCCCCATCATGTGATTGTCTTCAGTAGTCTGAATCACAGCTGATTTAACATTTGGCATTGACAGCAAGTGACCGAGGACGAAAAGCAAAGGATGACTTTCCCGGCAAGGCGCACTGTTTAGGAATCACACCGGGGTTTCCCTACAGTTATTTATCTGTGGGGCTCACTCAGAGGCAGCCTGGCTTCCTCAGAGAGAGGGAGCGAGCCACACGCAGGCATTTCGAGAGAGTTTTAAGCTTCAAAGTGTCACTCCCCCCCGAGGCTCTCTCACCACCGCCGCCACGTTGTGCCGCGCCGTGCCGTGCCGTGCATGCCTCTTCCACTTCCTGCTGCAGAGCCAGTTCTGCCGCTTACCTGGGAGAGGCAGGGAGGGTGTCGTAAAAGGAAGAGAAAAAACCACCCGGCCGGCTGAGGAAGGAGACCCGGGCACGCCGAGAGCGCGGCGGGGTGCGCAGGAGGCACGCCAGCCCTCTCGCTTTCCTTGGTCAGCTCAGCGTGAGCAGCCCTCGCCCACAAGGTAAGAAGTGTTAGAGATGCTGCCTTTCTCAGCCCTTGTTTGTAATTAGCTGTTGACCCACTTCTGGCTCTCAATGGATATTTTTCCCTCTGAAATTGCTGTCTCACTTGCTTTCTCCCCCTTCTCTGGTGTAATGATAGCCTGAGTTCCACAGATGGTTACAACATGTTTCAGCCATTTCACTGAAGTTTTGGTTTGTTGGGATTTTTTAAATCAGGAGGGTTTGGGGGTAAACACTGGGAACGGACACGCCTGGTGTCGAAATGTTATGCTGCCTATTTACATAGCAGCCTGGCAATGCCTGGCAGCCAGGCCTGATCCTGATCCTGCTCCTGCCCTGCGCGGCTGTGCAAGCTCAAGGTGGTTTGTTGGCCAACAGTTCTCTTCTTCTCTCTCCTCTCCCTGTCCTTCTCTCTTTCCCTCTCCCTCTTCTTCTCCCTCTCACACTTCTCGTCTTCCCTTTTCTTTCCCTTTTCTTCCCCCTCTCCACTTCTCATTCCTCTCCTTTCCCTTTCCTCTTCTCTCCAGCTGCTCCAGGGCCTTATAGGACAGACCTAGTGAGAGAAAGGTGGCTGTAAAGCGTGAGGGAGCAGGATTGTAGACCCCTTTGGCACCATTCGGCATGGCATTGGTATGGAAACAGTGGGTAATTAATTAGGATAAAATCAGTCGTATAAAACCTGCTCCCATTTCACACAGTAGCTGATTGTTTCAGAATGCGATTTTTCTAGGGCTGTCATTGGCTGGGCAATGAGGACAGCAGTGGGCTTACTGACCTTCGACCACAACCAGCAGCGACCACACCAGAAATTCCCATTTGCTGGAAGCCCCAGGCCATTCAAGGCCTGGCCTGGCCACATCCATGCCATCTCAAGCAGTCATCAATGTCCTGCCGCACAAGCCAGGGCTGTGAGTCCATCAGTGGGTGATGCTGAAGACAGGGGTGCAAGGGGTACAGGCAGGAGGTAGTCGCTCATCACTGCCACTGGCTGTTGGGAGCATCTGCCAGTTGTGCTGCAGCCTGCAGTGCTGTCAGCCTCTGAGGCTGGGCTTACTCTTGCTGAGCACCAACAGTGTCTTGAATGCTGTTCTTTATTTATTCTTTTTTTTTTTAATGGAGTTGGGTTTCTTTTGTCTTTGTAAGGGAGGAAACACGGCATGTGCAATTATGGCATTCGTGTCTGTCAGTGCCCTCCACCCCCCGCAGCAGCTTTTGAAGTTTGGCAGAGGGTACACGTCTGAAACATATATACATTTCTGCACAGTACATGAAAGCAGGCGAGAGAGGCTGTTCTCACGCTGGTGGAGGGAGATACGTCAGGTCCCCCAGGCTTCCCCACACCCTCCCACCACCCATATGCCCTGCAGGCCTCGCACTGCAGAGCAGGGAGGGACGAGGGATGCATCAGCCCCACAAAATACCAGAGGTTCTTATTTATTAGTTATTGGAGGTTCCAATGTAAGGCACAAAGCTATAGGAAAGCAAGCTGGGGAGATTTACGCCCCTCAGTGTGGTCCCCCTGTCCAACCCCACTTATCTAGCTGCAGTTTTGTGCCAGGATTTTTAGATGTCCCAGGGCCATCGAATATCCCAATTTGGGGCTTATTCAATGCCTACAGGAGTTTTATAATAATCAGAAATGGGTGGGATGTAATCTCTGGTGAACAAATGCGTTTTTAAGGATACCTGAAAATGTTGCAGACATTTTTGTATTCCACAAAGATTAGAAAATTGGCAGGAAATGCTGCCTATATATGAGATGCCTGTTTGGATCCTGCTTAAGGATGTTGCACTTCTAGTTTCTTACTACTTATTGCCTAGTATTCCTACTACATGTATATGTTGTGGGCAGAGACAATGAATGGAGCAGCCCTGAGGAGAAGGACTTGGGGACCTTGATTGACAAGAAGCAGTGTGTGCTTGCAGCCCAGAAAGCCAACCATGTGCTGGGCTGCATCAAAAGCAGCATGACCAGCAGGTCGAGAGAGGTGATTCTCCCCCTCTGCTCCTTTCTCGTGAGACCCCACCTGCAGTACTGCATTCAACTTTGAGCTGCCAGCACAAGTGGGACATGGAACTGCTTGAGGGTGTGCAAAGTAGGCCATTAAGATGCTCCGAGGGCTGGAGCACTCTCCTGTGAAGACAGGCTGAGAGAGCTGGGCTTGTTCAGCCTGAAGAAGAAAAGGCTCCAGGGAAACCTTAGAGCAGCTTCCAGTACTGAAAGGGACCTGCAAGAAAACTGGAGAGGGACTTTTAGCAACAGCATATAGAGACAGGGCAAGGGATAGGGGCTTTAAACTGAAAGAGAGTTGAATGAGATTAGACATTACAAAGAAATTCTTTAGAGTGAGAGTCGTGAGGCACTGTCAGAGGTTGCCCAGAGAAACTGTGTCTGCCCCATCCCTGGCAGTGTTCAAGGCCAGGTTGGACGGGGCTTTGAGCAACCTGGTCTAGTGGAAGGTGTCCCTGCCCATGGCAGGGGGGTTGGAACTAAATGATCTTAAAGGTTTCTTCTCACTCTAACCATTCTGTGATTCTGTGAAATTGAAGTCTACACTAAAAAGGCAGAAAAATATCAGGTCTACTCTAGCCTTTGCACCATGGATTGTCCAGTAAGCAACATGAAAGCTGCAAAAGGGAACTTGATGTTTGCCATGCAGGGAGGGTTGTAAGGATGTTTTCCTGGCATATGTAGACCTTCATGCCATGAATGCAGAAACTGTGTAAGAGCAACCATATTACCACTGTTGAAGAGAAATGTTGTTTTCATATTCTTCTTCTACTTTTACCGGAAGACATAAAAATAAATATTACCTGCCCTAGAGGGCTTAAAATCTGGGCCAGGAACGTGACACATTGCCTTAGTCTTCACTGAAGAGGGTACCCAAAGGAGAGGATATGCCTCTGTGATGACGGCAGCCCAAATTCTTCATGGTGAAGTCTGAAACTCTGGAGCTTGGATTTCCTTGGCTGTTTATTTAGGTTATAGACCCAAAGCAGTTCCCATATTTGTGCTTGCTCTTCCTAAAAGGATTTGTCTCTAGGTTTTTTTGAGGAAAGCTATGTCCAGTGTTTCTGCAGAGAAAGTTGCACTTAAGGCAAATATACTTGCACACACTTATCTGACCCCATGGCACCAGCATTTGTTGCAATCTCAATGTGTACATCCTCATGGCAGCTTGCAGATTCTGCATCTACTTACTTCTGTCCTGCAGACAGATATCAGCAGAATCAGGGAGCTTAAAGGACTCATTTAAAGTACACAGGAATTATTTGAAATTGAGAAATCCCTGTCCAGCCCCACCTTTTGTGATCCCAGCTTTGCCTTGATCTGTACCTGTGCCATTTCAGAAATGCCTTGAGTGATGAATAAAAAGCCCTTCCCTTGCACCACAGAAGGTGAGGTTTCTTGCTCATCTTAGTATTTTCTTTTTTAACAATGTAGACAAATATAACTTTGATCAAAAGAGAAAAGATATTTTCTCCCTCTCCAGAAGAGACAGGAAGCACAGCTATGCTAGTGTTGCAGACTCTTCTGTTTCCTCATGACAGAAGTTTTCTAATCAAAAGCAGATAGATGGTTAGTGTGTGCTTTGGGACAGTGCATCCTGACAAGCCTTTGTGCTGGAAAACAGATGAAATACCTGACAGATTTCATGATCAGCCACAAGAAAACTGTACAGATGAGCCTGAGCCTAACACCCTTCCTCTCCCTGGCCAGCTCCTTGCCTCCATCACATGTTTTTAGGGGATTTGGCCCTTGCTTCAAACCTTCAAACTTGGGTGCTCATGCTCATCTCTACCAACCTGCAGAGAAATTTGTTCTGCTTCATTTATGCTTTCCTCAGCAGTGGTGAACCTCCCACCTGGCAGGAGCAGTGGGTGAACCTCTCCAGGTGTAGGAAGGCTCACAAGGGAGCTGGTATGAGGTTTCTTCCCAGGAGCTTAAGTCACTGAGCAACCACCCAGGAAGGTTATTTTGCTGCATTAATGCACATTGCAGAACTGAATGCATGAGCACAGGAAGGAAGAGAAGGAGAAAGAGTGGTTTATGGAGTTCCCTCAACATTTTTGAGAGCAGTCCAGCCCTGGCTGCTCTGTCCTTTTAGGAAGGGCCTCTTCACTTTATTAGAAGCAGGAATATATGCAACAGCTCTAGCTGGTTATCACCAATCTCCTACATAGTCATAGGTGCAGAGGGGATATTAAATTCTGAAAGCTTTCTGGCAATATAATGATCTGACTTGAAGCTGCAGTATCTTTGGAAATGAGATTGGGCACATTCTACATTCTCCAGCAGTCTCTGTGCCAGAAAAGGGATCAGGCTACAGGTTTCTAAGGGTATTTCAATATGCTGAAGCGTTCTTTACCCTAATTCTTCAACACAGGAGACCTAAGTGAATGATTTTTCTGTCCTGTGAATAACTATATTTGCAAGATAAGCTAACTAGAAAAGTCAAAGGAAATCTAGTGAAACTCTGTAGCACGAGGCAATGTAAAATATCAGGATAATGGGCTCAGCATTGGGTCTTTTTCCAAAAGCCTGTTTCAGCAGAGCAGAAACGTCCTGGAGCACGCTTTTGGAGAAGAATGTTTCTGAATCATCTGTAAAACTTCCAAAGCAGTGTGGGGATTTCTGTCGGGAATTCCCATCCACATACCGTTCCCAGCATTGCACAAAAAGTGTTCAGCATGTCCTGGGGTTAATTTATCCTCAGGGCCATCTCTACCTACAGAGCTCTGCTGTTGTAACAGCTTCTCTCTCCAACCAGAGCTACTGAGGGAGGAGGAGGATGAAGTCACTTTTCCTCCTTAATGATGTGTCTGTTTCAACACCAAAGCCCTCAGCCCCACCACAGGAGCAAGGGCTGTGCGTGAATATCAAACCTCAGCTTTCGTGCTCAGCTATCCTGCAAATTCATCTTAAAAAAAAAACCTAGAAGCTTTTGCAGGTAAAAGCACAAGTGCTGGGATCAGGTCTCTCTTCTGTCTGACTAAATTATTTTTACTCAGATCTTTGGATTCTTTTGGAATTTTCAGAATGTTTAGCTCATGTTACACAGGAAAGAAATAAGGCTGTCATTTACATATTGATTTGAGTATTAAAGAAGCATTCATCCACTCAGAGGACTAAACTAGTAGGAAGGACATTTTAAACTATTCTGAAGTAAGTCATCTGAAGAGTTTGGTAGCTGATAATTTGAAATACAGTTTAATAGGTCTTAATATCTGTCCTCCAAAAGGCAGAGTAAACGCAATAAATAACAAACTTGAAGAAAACAAGTCTGAATTTTTTCTGCCCATGTTGTGCCTCTCATTAGGTTCAGACAGTCTGTGCATGATCCGTTTCACAGACAGCCAGATGTCAGCAATGGAACTGAAAACAGAAAAAAAAAGAACAAAAAACTTTGGAGGTTGTAGCCTCCAAAGGAATTTATTAACTTCTAAATCCCATCTGACACCCTATCTAAAACCAACTGAAGTCATTAGGGAGATTCCCATTTACTTCACTGAGCTCTGGACCGAGTTCTCAATTTCTCGAAAGAAATCTGTTCTTGTCACGGTGCTGAACTAAAGGCTGTTGAATGTAGAAGGTCTGAATTCAAAGTGTTATTTAGCATTTTGATCACTACTTCAGAGACCACCAGAGAAGCATCCTAGTGTATGAGGCATTGTAAATTCATTTCTGAAAAGCCGTGTTTGGATATTTGCTGAGGATTATATCTAATGAGAGGGATGCTCAGACAACAAGTGCGACTAAAGAGGCAGAGATGTGCGCCTGTACCCCACAGCTGAGCTTGTGCATTGTGAATGCCAGGGTGAATTTTGTCCAAGGAGCCAGTTCACTGGAGATGCTCAGCAGGGAGAATAAGAGTTTGCAATGTGATTTGTGCTGCTCGAGTGCGAGTCATTCAGTTTATGAGCTAATGGACAGATATCCACAAGTTGAAGCACATCTGAGCTGGCACTTCGAGTCCAGATGAACCAAGGATCAGGTTTACAAAGCTATTGAGAGGAGACAGAGGCAGATGCCTTGCAGGGAGTTTGACACCTAATGTTACAGAAGCTCCTCTAAGTCTGGCTGGGGACCATTCAGCAACTTTGCATCCTGATTTGTGTAAATCTGACTTTGCACTGTGTTGTCCTGGTGAGTCACCACCACAAGGCAGCCACCATTTAATTTAAAATGCCATCTGACCAAAGGTCCCAGGTAAAGAATGGTTTGCCAGTGCCACACACAACAGCACAGCGCAAGTCCCTGTCATAGTCCTGTGCTGATTATGAGAGCTTTACTTTTCCCGGCACATCACTTATGACTGTAAGTGAACCGTGACTCAGCTAGCAGGCTGGCTTTAGTGACGTGGCATAGAGGAAAAGGGATGCAAACTGCAGGGAGAGATATGTGATGGTGGTGAGCTGGTTGTCAGGATTTCAAGCCTGGGTGCTTGTATGGGAAGGAGCTGATTTGGCACCAGACCCAGTGCTCTGATGTTGTGTTGGTACAACTAATAGCTGCTCTGAGGACTTGCCTACATGGGAAAATTTACCAGCATAATTATCCCACTGTCATTATCCCGGGATAAGTCTCCCTGCAGACGTGCTTATTATAACATGGGGTATGTATGAATATATGACAAATCTTCTGCATAGATGGGTTTTAAGGTACACAGAGGAGGAATATTTATGTTGCAGCCCAGCAGCAAAGCACAGTTTTTATCCTACTTCCCAGCAGATGTTACACCCAGAATTTTCTATGCCAGAGATATGTTCAGGGGGAAATACATGTCATTTTATCTGTTCAGCATGAATGTAAAGCCTCATTCTTGCCCTATAGCACAGGGCACATCACTGGCTTTTACAGACTCACTGTGAGAGGCAGGGTGAAGGTTGAGACACTGTCTATACCGCTCTGTGATCTTATTCAACTGCTTTTAATACTGTGGTCATTTGAATGTGTTCTTCGTTTGACTTTTCTGTTCAAGCTACTGTGACTGAAGTTGGGAGAAATCCTTGGGTTGCTAAAAGTTCCTCAAATGTGTTGTTATTTTGATTTTTTTAATCCATCTTTCAAGCCAGATTCTGTTGCCAGTGGCCATTCCCGTTGCTTGAGTGCTTAGTCCATTCTTTGCTAATAACTCTCCTACTGGTGGTTTTAGCTTCTCCAATGTGATAGAAGAAAAATGGCTCCAGTATGAAGTGGTTTGATAAAATAAGCAGCAACTCTTTGGAACAAGCTTTGGAGTGAAATTACTCAGCTGGGGGTGTGGTGAAGTTTAGAGCTGAAGCATCAATGGGAAGCTGTTACTAGAAGGTCTGGAGTAAAAGAATTGCAAGTGATTGTATTCCTTGGAATATGCTGGAGCCAAACCTCCAGAACTAAGCAGCCTGCTCTTTTGTCAGGTGCAGAAATTACCTCTGAGAGACAGTTCATGTGCTTTTCCCCCTCCAGTCTCAACAGGAACACTTAACTTCCAGAAATCCCATAAAAGCATCTGTTTTGTGCAACGTGATTTCCAGAACTCTAACTGGTATTTCTTTTCCAGTCTCTGAGGTAGAGTTATTTTAGGATAATTGCTTATGTGAAACTGTACCATGTTCACAATAGCTGTTTCTCTTGTTTTCCAGTTTGCTGGAAAATCGTGGTGTTGCAGTAAGGCAGCTGACTCTTATTTCTGGTGTAACTACAAAACTTGGAAATGGCCTCTGTGTCAGGTTGGTCCAAAATGTAACTCTCTGCTAGCCACACTCCAGCTAACCCTCTATTCTCTTGCTTTGCCAAAGTTCAGACAAACCTTTCTTGTTGCTTTCTTCCTGTCTTTTTAAAAACCACAAAAAATACAAATACATATTGGAAGGAGTCTAAGGAATACATACTGGTCTTCAGTATTCCATCTTATAGTCATTGAACGAGGACTAATGACAGGCATTTGTCTGTATGGCTGTTCATCTACAGTGTTTCTTCTCCTGCTTTTTCAGGTACTTCTGTGGGTCAAAGCATACCAATTGAAACAGATGAATCCATGCCATGGTCCCCATTTCCCAAACATATCTTGGAAAAGACTTTGCAGTCTTCTGAAGAGGATACGAAGGATGAGGAGTCCCAGAGACCATGTGTCACTCAAACACCTGAGCCTGTGGCCAATGCATCATGCCTCTGCAGAGCACCAGCGCATCATCAGTCAGTGCCATCCATGGAGCCAGACAATAGCTTGTGGTCCAGATACAACGATCCTGATGTAGATGTGCGCTTCTGTTCCCCTGGTGAATCAATAGCTGGAGTAGTTGCCTCTAAGATGCATCTTGTAGCTATGGACAAATCAGGCATGCAGCCAAGATCACAGCTTTCAGCTGACACTGGGCACAACTCCAGTAAATCAGGGCAAAGCTTGTCTGATACTCCTGAGGTCTCACTGGAAGAGAGCAGCCAATGGAGTTCACGGTCACAGCAACACTCAAGAAACAGACCCCCAGCAGAGCTGGGGACTGTGGACACAGGGTACAACTCCCAGTCACGAGATGTCATGGGCATCAGGCACCTGGATCCCCCTTTACCGCTGGTGTCCATGCTGAACCCCCAGGACCTTCCAGGACCACTGATCTCCAGAGTGTTTTTTGGACCTGAGCATCAGCAGTGCCCTGTGTGCCAGAACTTGCCCCATCCCAGCGCCTCCTCACAAGCCCATGGCTGCTTTGAGCACTGCTGCCTGGCAAAGCAGCACCCGCAGGGTCCATGTGAGTAGCGCCACTCGTCCCACCAGAGGTTTTCATTAGTATCACAGCTATCATTCACCAAGCTGGTGTTTTCCTACTGTACTTAATGGCAATGCATGGCATATAATTATTAACCTTTTTAAACATCTATTTGCAGTCCATTTTATATTTCCAGGTTTTCAGGTTATTCAGCTGGACTCTCTGATGCAGAACCTCTGAGCTAGATACAAAGTTAAAGAGGTCATGGTTGCTTATCAAATGAAGGCTAATGATTTTGCCTAGAAACTGGCCTTTGTCGGTCACACTGAACATAACGAGCCTTCTCCCTGCTGTTATTTCATATTCTAGTCATTTCCTTCCTCCTTGCATCAGTCATTCAGCAGCCTCTTATACCAACCTAATTCCTGTTGTTTTCATAGATTTCCTTGCTCCTACTTGGATCCCCAAAGTTGAGAATTTCCTACCAGGATCAGGATGGGAGGTTACCCTTGATCTCTGTAAATAATGTCTCCCAGCATTATGACCAAATTCACCCGTGTGTTTTATCTCTATGTGAAAAGAGCGTGACATCCATCATCCTCTTTTTTTTTTCTGTTGTCAGCTGAAATGAAAGCTCATTACTTAAAATGGAGCCCTCTCAGCTGCTGGCGATTGTATCACTGAATGCTGATGTGACTCTGTCAATATGGGTGTTTTGGCTCTTGGAGACTACAACACAGTTTACAGCCTGCTATTAATTAGTATTCCTTTTCAGTCTCGGAGATTTTTATCTGTTATGAAATGAGCTTTGAATGTTTAACAGCAATATCATTGTTTTAATATAATTTATATTACATTAGACTCATGAGACCCCGGCCCATTTTGGGCTGGCTTTGTAATGAAAAGCTGCAGGCCTGTTCTGACAACCTTTTTTTTTTTTTTAAACCTTCTGTTGACTCCATAGCATTTATATTACATCTGTTTAAGGAGTTTTGTTGTTCCAGCAATGTGCTATAATTAGGTATATGAAAGAGAGAGGGTATCAGAGCCTCAGTTTTCACCACTGATCTTAGGACTTCATAAAGGGGCTACAGATGGACTTTCATCAATGTCTACAGCTGAACATTCACAAAATATCCTCTGGTTTTCTTTTTGTACCTTCGTTCAGTTCAGCTTTAAGCAGACAAAAAGCTGGTTGCACAACACCCCACAGTATTTACCTCCGTTTACCTCCTCTGCATGCGGACATCGTGAGGAGGACATTTACTGAATGAGGCCATTTTGTTTTTAAGCAGGAACTGTGAAAGGCTTTCTTTAGAAAAAAATCACTAACATTTCAACCATATCCAGAGGGCAAAAGAAGAAAATAAACTCGGATGGCTGGAGCAGATTTGATCAGGACCAAGAGGCTGGCAACTGTACTCCTGTTTCTCACATGCCTGGTACAGCGTAAATCACCTCCTGACAGCTCCTTGCATTTCAGATAATTGTTGGGCAGTGGCAACCCACAACAAAGCTCTGCAGTTTGTGTGTTGCAACATGCCTCTCCCGGGGAATAGCAATTGTGCCCGTAGGCCCTATGCTGGCTTCGGACACCTGCTATTTGAGATACAACAGCAAAATGGCTTCTAAAGTCAAAGAAATCCTTGCAGCAATGCTATGTGCCCAGAGACCATTATTTCAGATATTTGTATATGAAAGCCGTTGGTGTGATCGGGCACGCATGCTTGGCCTTGCTGTGCTTCTGCACAGCAGTGGTTGCATCCATTAAAACACTGTATTATCAGATAGATCCAAAGGAAGCTGAGGAAATATTGGCCTAAAAACCTGTAAACCAAACTGAATCTCCCAGAACCCCACCACATTTCCTAGAGCTAGTTATGAGAAACCCATGAGGAGACCATATTTACTTTCAATTTTGTTCTCCCATCCTCTTTCATAGAATCCTAGAATAGTTAGGGTTGGAAAGGACCTTAAGATCATCTAGTTCCAGCCCACCGTGTCCTGTTGCATATAGTTAAGAAGAGGAGCAGGAAAATCTCTTAAAACAATGTCAACAAATGTGAGTCTCAATGTTATTATAGACTCACAATTTCATCAGGAATTTCTTTGCAGTTTTGGGGATGGGTTATTTTAAAGTATTTGCTCTTGGAATTGGACTACTCCATCAAAGCTTTGTTTTCTTTCCTTATTTTTTCCTCTTCTTTTAAAAAACAATCTGCTCCTCATGGCTGCTAGGGAAAGGAAGGCATGACCACAAAATAACTAAAAGGATTTAAAAAAACAGGCAGGGGTTGGGGAGGGAAACGCGTTTGAGTACTGCAGCTTTCAGAGCCAGCTCATAACACCATCATCATGCAGTGCTAATAAGACTTGCCAGGCTGGACTTTGATCTGTGCACAGCAGCTTGAAAGTGCACAGAGCTGCTGCCTAATGAAAACTGCACACAGAAAGATTGGGGGGGGAGGAAAAAGTAGTTTTCCCCTTTTGGGAAAACAAACAGCTTACGTTGCTTTCAGTTTATGCCAACAGTTCCACTGTACGTTAGTTATTAAAGAGCATTACGTGTGTGTGACCAACAACAGTAAGGTTTTTCAGAATTACTTGAGCAAAATTATTACTTTGCCTTTTCCCTGCAGCCTCCTGGATGGCAACAGGAGCAGCAGCAAGGCTTTAAAAGGTCAGTTAGGCAGAAAATTCATACAGGGTGAAGTAACAAACCAAGAGATTATTTTTTTGCTTTTCACTTACAACAATCACAGCCTGTTTAGCTTTAGCGCTGCAAACTGATTTGTTCCAGGATTTTGCATCTGCTTTCATGAGAATGTTGGGATGATTCATTTTCACAAGTTATTGCCAAAAAGAAATTAAAAAAAAACAAACCCAAAACCAAAGAACACTGAGGCATGGTAAGTGCAGGGACAAAGCAGCCCTGAGTGTTTAACTGTCAGTTGTCCCAGCAACTCAACTGAGGGTGGGAATCTGAACCTTGCCAAATGGGAAATGGAAACTTCAGACTGTAAAATGTTCCTTAATCTGGCTTCTTTCAGGCCAAGATACCTGCAAATGCCTCCAAACTGCTTGGTTTCACAAGACATGGAGGAGGACATGCCTGGAAAGGAATAAACACAAATTGAGGGAAAAATGTATTGGCTGAAGTGATAGTTGCTGCCTTTATTTTCTCACCCTCCCAGATGACAGGACGCCTTACCAGCATTTTGAACATGCATCGCAACCGCTTCCTCCTGTTCCTAGACCTTGCATGAGAGTTATCCGCCCGGCCCAGCAAGTCATCCCAAATTACTCAGACCTTCATGCTGCCCAAGGCACCAGAGGCCGACAACCCCACAGGACATGCTCCTCCCCTGGTCCTCCTCGATTCCCGTAAGTATGACCTCGGGGGGTGGGGGGGCGTGGAGACAGGGTTGCACGCAGTGGAAGCTCCTCTGATCTGACTGTGGGTTTTCAACCAGTAGTTCTGAAGCCTTGTAATGTTAGCATGCTTGGGCTGCAGGGGTACCTGCAAGATGCTGGGCAGTTTTCTTTATTTGCTGTTTTACGCCCAGCAGGGTCCTGACCTTACCCTAGAGAACTTCAAAGCCAGATACCTGATACGTTATTACAGCGCACCCTGAAATGCACGCATTAAGGAAGATAAATGCTGAAAGGTTAAAGGGATGAGGGGTTGAAAAATATCTCAGTTGAAACCTTAGAGCTCTCCTGCTTGAGAGCAAAGGTCAATTCGGTGACTCACTGCAGTCTTCAGCTTTACTGTGTACCAGCCTTGGACGCCTCAGTTATTGGCGTCCAGTGATTTCCTTCTTATCTCCTCTGCAGTGCAGAGAAAAAGGGAGAAAATCCCATCTGTTGCTGATATATCACTACATTGCTAGCAGTTTGCAGCTTTTTCTATGATTTTTCCTTTAGTAGTAAACCATCACAAGTCTAGCACTTTGTATCCAAGGCTTTTTACTGGTTCTCAAATATTAATTTACTAGGCCTTATATCTTCCTCCTTGTAAGTATGTCATTAAGAGATGGAAAATACTATCCAAGTAGAGTTTACTCCAGACCCAGATATCTAAAGACAAATTGAAGTGTCAGGTATTGAGGACATCTGGAATCAGACTGTTTTTATTTAAGTGCCACATTACTTTTAGAGGTGCTAAACTTACAGGCGTCTGTTTGAAAATCTGCACTTAACGTGACACAGTATGGGCAGAAAATTGGGAGAATTGGTGGGATGGTTGGTGACTGAAATACCACACTGTTCTGCCTGTGAAAAGTTAGTGGCTGTGACAGAAAAGTGACAGCAAGATAATGCAGTACCTGCAGGAGAGGTAATTGCACTTGAGCTTGTATGAAATGTAAAAATATTAAGGAATAGTGGGTACCCTTTGCAGTAGTAAAATTTAAAAACAGGCTCCTAAGTTTTGGCACATTTGTTGGATAAGGTGAAGTTTTGAGAAGATCTGTAAATTAGGCACATGATAGTTTTTTGTGGCTGTCGATGAGGTATGTGTTGCTTTTCTCGGTACTTTCTTCTGCTAAAACAAATCCAGAATGTGCGGGGTCTGTCCTGCGACTGCCTGCACAGCATTTGCATGCTGATTCCAGGAACGGCAGTTATATGTTGGTAGTATTTGCCTATAGAGTATTTTGTAACAGAAAACATCTGTACCAAAATGAATAAACCAAATCTTAATGTGACAACAGAAAACATGCTGTGACCAGCTTGTCATCATTCATTTAAGGAAGGCAAAGAGAAAAAAGAGAGTGGGCTTGATTGACTAAACATCACTGCTCTGTGGGGAAAAGCTATCAGAGTAACCTAGCACTTGTCCGACAGATTCAACCCAGCAGAATCAAAGCACACCTCACATAAAAATCTCAATAGATTCCCCTGCCTACTGACTTAAACTGTGAAGCAAAAGTGTAGTAGGACAATTACTGCTAAGGTTCCTAAAGTCATCTGTTTGTTACAATGGGGAAGATGTTAGGCAACGTTATTGCAAGTCTGGAGGGCATATCCCTGACATGAGAAACCCTTGTTGAGTCTGCTGTTGCTGCTCAGGAAATTTAACTTTGTTCCCTTCAGCAAACTTGGAGTTTTGTCCAAAACTGGAGACCCTCCAAGCTGTGCCAGTGTCCAAGGTGGAGTGCCCTTGGACCCTTATTTTTCCCAATTCCCACCTTGCACTGTGCCTCCTGTGCTGCACAGGGTGTCCTGTGAGCCTCAGAGGTGCTATGAAGAATCCTTTAGATATGGGAATAGGTTACACAAGTGCCTCCCTGCTCCCATACATGCATAACAATATCCATGATGTAGCATATATTTTTTGCTCAGAAACAGCCTTTGCTTCTGCTAATTGCAAACTGAACAGCTTTCAGCTGTGAGGTGCACTTCCTGTGGCAAATATTGCTTCTGCAGTAAACTGCTTCTTGTGGTAGACTGTCACCAAGGTATCCGTTCAGAAGATGCTGTAATAACTAAGTAGAAATGCCAAGCAAAGCGTTTCTACAAGAACTCCTAGCTGATACGTGGATAAAGTTCTTAGTGTGTTATTAAATGACAAAAAACCATTTCGCCTGAAAAGAAATACTCTTAAGCCCTCACTTGCTTTTCTTTGTAGAAGCCAGCTATACAACCAGCTACCCAATGGCCAGCTGCCCCCCAAGGCATGTGGCTCAGATGAAGCATGTTGTTGTCCTTGTGACAATTTTCCATCTCCAGCTGCCATCCCGAGACCTCTCAGTAACCCTGCAGCCAAGGGAACTCTGAGAACAAGCAATTTGCCAGAGGAGTTGCGTAAGTGGTTAGCAGATTTGTTCTGTGCAAGATTTTACAGCGCAGTCTGACAGCTTTAGGTGGGAAAGCTCGGGGGGGGGAGAAGACGGGGGAATGACATTAAGACACAAAGACAACAGAAAAGGAAATACTGAGTGTCATCGCATCTGTAGGGTGTGAGCGTTTGTGTTCGGAGGGATGGAATTATCTCCTTGAATCCTGAAAACATAATTGTCATTAATTGCTTGTTATTTTGTTTACAAAAAATAAGTACCGTTTAGATTGCTTTCCTGACTTCTTGCTAAACAGGATGTCCCTTTGAGGCAGGAGGGACAGAAGCTTACAGTAAAGGACTAATAACAAACAAAGCCTTAGGGATAAAATGTTTCAGCCTGTCCCAAACCAGACAAAGTTGTTGAGTCTCAACCTCATTTCCTCCCTGACCTGGTGACTGGAGAGAACTTTGGGCAAGGAGCCCAACACTGAGGGCTGAGGGCAGCACAGTCATTGGCTGAGTTTCTTTCCCTGGCATCAGCCCCTGAAAAGCTCTCACCCTTCTACTCCTATGGGAAAGTCAGGTTTCAGAAAACTGCCTTTGTTCTTAATGCCCTGCTGTCCAGCAGATGCCATTGCTAAGAGGCCTCTACATCTCTCCTGAGGTTTTGAATTTTTTTATTCTTCATTTTTCACATCACCTTTCCAATCCAGAGAGTTGCATCTCTCTGGCCCGTAGGAGTGAGTTACGACATCAGACACCACTCTTGAATAGACCCTACTTTATCAGTGTGTCCTAGATACAGGAATTACTGGATAAAATCGTGTCATTTGTGATACAGACACAGCTGGATTAGATTAGCCAGCTGGTTTACCCTGACTGCAAGTCCATGATTCCTTAGTTAGTAAGAAAACTCCTTCAACAATGGTAAGGTCAGCTAAAGACATTACTGTCCTCAGCCGTCCATCCTGCCTGCACAGGGGGTACAGTATGCATAAGGGCTCCTCCAGTTGTCAGTCAGATCAGTGAAGTCTGGGGAAAAGCCGTGCTGGTTGCAGACGGTGCAGGTGACATGAGCTGTAGATGAGGACTCAACTTCACGTGTGCCAACAGGCTGGGGAAGAAGCAGCTCTGGTAGCAGGGCAGGGTGAGCAACAGAGTGATGGTACCCTCTGCAGCTTCCACAGGGGTGCTTGCCAGCAGTAAGGCAGTAGGAACTTAAATCTAGGGCAAGGTTTCTGTACAGTGGGTTGAGTTCAACACCAAGCCACTGTGCTCTTCCCATCCATTTTGTAAATGCGAAGAGACATAAGTGGGCAGACCCTGCAGCGCAGTGGAAGGGGAGGGCTCTGAAAGTCTCACCCTCTAAATGCTGTATTTTAATGCTTTGCATATTCATGTGGATCCTTTCTCCTAGGCAAGGTCTTTATAACCTATTCGGTGGACACAGCAGTGGAGGTTATGAAATTCGTGAACTTCCTGGTTGTAAATGGATTTCAAACTGCTGTAAGTATTCCTTCTGGAGAAAATGACTTTCAGCCAGCAGAGGAAAGGGACATTTTGTAAAAAGCAGAGGTGATACACTGTCCACTTAAACGTGTTTCTGTTTATCATTGTATTTGTTAGGTTAAATAAGGTACAAATAGATGAACTAGCTTTGACTTTAAAAGTTTAAACTTAAATGATTTGCCTTTTCATTTTCTCATATTTTAACTGAATTTTCATGCTTTTAAATGTGTTCTAATAGTGACCCTAGAAAATTTCATTTAGTGACACCAGATACCAGATGAGCAATAGTATGAAGTTTAGTGAGCTATTCCATTAGCATTGTCTCATATTTGATCTGTAATATCAATATTAAAAAGGTCAGTTTTCATGTTCATCCAATCTCAGCTTTTTTTTTTGTGATGCTGTTACATCGCTGGTTCTTCAGATGTGAATACCTTTCTGCTAAAAATGATCTAAAATCAGTGTATTTCACAGAGCTTAATGAAACAGCCTGTCTCATGGTTTCATTTGCTTTGTTATACTTTTGAAAGGGATTCTAAACTCACTGGCCTGAAAAGGTCTGTGTCCAACTCTCTAATTCCATAAGCCATCCAGATTTTCATTTAATTTCTCATGAGCTTGCTTCATCATAATGGCCCTCTCTAAGGGAACCATCCACAGAGGCTCTAGGATTTGACGTTCATCAAAATCTTGATTCATATTTTCTTATTTCAAGTGCATATGCTATCTGACCTCTCAACCTTCACTCTGGCTTCAATTCAGGAAAGCATTTAAGCAAGTGTCTGTCATTAAACTGAATGAGACTTGGTGGGGGACTTTGCACAAGCTTATTTATTTTCATAAATCAAAGATTTTTTTCCAGAGACTGTAATTATACTTCTCTCCAGCAGTTCTGTACTATGACCAATTCATAAGAAAGCTCTGGACACCACAGAGGTATGGAGTAGAAGGCTCATTAATAGCACCTTTGCTGGACAGGCAATTCTTGGAGCCTGCTGCAGAATAATAAATACAGCAAAATGGCCCCAAAGCAGGGAAACAAAGGGGGAAAAAGACTTGAGAGCATAACATGACTTTTTATCAAAAGCTTGGAGAAGTTAATACTTACTGCATTGGTCACAGTCATTGATTGCCAGTTTCTGGGAAGTGAGTGGCATTGGTTGCATTCAATTCTACGAAGTCCTCTGCCTCTGCTGTTGCTGAAGTCTGGGTTACCATTATCAGTGACCTGCCTGACTTCCCACTACACACCCTGAAAATTTAGTTCAATATGAATCTAAGACTTGACACCCAGTATATACCGTAGCAGCCAGAAAACAGTGAACATTTGCAGCTGCACAGATAGAGAATGTGGACAACTATCCACCTTCATGAGGTGTTTAGAGAGGTAAAAGAGCCATTTTGCAAGCATCACATATCTAACATTCACCAGCAGTGATTGGTTCTTGTTCTGTTGAGCAAAAAATGTCTGGGAGTTGGGAGCTGGCAGGGCAAGGTGGCTGGTTGAATGGCTGGCTCACTAGGAGCCCAGCCTTGTGCCTGCAGCATCCCCCCTCCACCTGCCTACAGTGCCCATCCAGCTCAACTCTGGGCTTCTGGGAAAGAGGAGAAGTTATGTTTGTACATGTTTCTTTGCTAAGGGAATTAGGCATGCAGTTAGAAGCTAGGGAAAAGAACAAGTGCCTTTTCAGTGCCACCAAATGAGGAGGAAAGGTGAAAGGATGCTCATCACAGACTTTCATTCTCTTGCAGATTGATATATTTGAGGACACGGTACGAGGTATTGACATCATTAAGTGGATGGAGCGGTACCTAGGTGATGTATGTGAAGGCAATTTAACCTTGTTCATGGCAGAGGTGACCTGAGGAAAATGGTTGAATTATTCTAATAGCAATAGGAGCAGAATCAAAATGCAAAACTCTTATTATTATCTTCCCTGCCCCTATAGAAATGGCAGAGACCTTTCAGAGAGAGCACAGAAAAATCTCCTTCACTTTTGTATCTTGGTCCCAAAGCTCGCTCTTTAAGAAATGAAGTGCAAGTTCTGGCATTCCTGCCAAATTCCAATGCTGGCTGTTACATTCAGCCTGAAGCTGCCATTGGAAAAGTTGTTTCTCCATCTCATTTTTAAATAGTGTGGTTTATCTATGCTTTGTTAAAATGATATCTGTATTTCATCCCAGGCTGCATAGTAGTGGTTAGTGTTCATCCTGCTTCTCACCTGTAGCTTTTATGTTGCTGTTTAAAATACGAAAGGATTCTTCTGGATAAGCCATGCTGTATGTAAACTGAAATTGGTATTCCGTTAGTCAAATGATATATTTCTTCTCATCACTTTGTATCTATCCAAGCGGTAAAATAGAGATTTATGTTGCTGCCAGTGGAGTACCCTGCAGCCACATCTTCCTTTGAAGTTCAACTAAGCAGTGAGTGTACATCTCCTTTAGGATCAAGCCAAGTGTTCCCATTATTCTAGCACAGCTAGACACAAACTGGCAATTATGTCACTCGACACATGCCATCATGAGGTGGTTTCAGTTCATTTGTGCTTTGCTGGGTAGCCACTGGGACTCCGACTCACTCTGGGCTTCTTTCCATGATTGGGGAACAGGATGACAAAGTGGTGGGCTTTCCCCAACCTGAGCAAGGAAGCCTCACCATCTGAGACAGCACTACACAGGTTTCCTAAAGGTGTCCAGCAAGACACTCTAGCTCAAGTGCTCTACCATGCAGAACCAGCTTGGGGCCTCTGCTGTGGGAATGCAGTCAGGCTTTTTGAGGCTTTCATCAGGACAAATTAGGCTTGGGCTCACCATGTGTAATGGAGGCACTGAAACTAGAAGCCAGGGTGAATTTGCTTTTGCCAAGATCATTACCACTTAAAATACAAACTGGCAGATCTCCTCTGGCACTTCTGCACAGTCAGTAGGAGAGACCAGTGTGTGCAGAGAGTGACTCCCTGCCTCCACATGAGGATACTTCTCTGGCTGCCCACCCCAGAAATGTTTGTTTTGCTCCATTGACTGTGGAGGCAGTTTCTAACTTTAAAACCCTTAAATGCATGAGGAAGAAGGGACTACTTGGACACAAGCAGGGGAATGTGTGCAACTGGGCATGTCTCTGCAAACCCTCAACATCTGTAAGCGCTTACACGCGTGTCAGGCGCAAGCAAAAGTAATTCTGGAGTATGTTAAGTTGGTGTAAGGGATAATGGCTCCTTACTGTATTTGACCCTGTGGTGAGGCAAATTCCCTTGATATTGCACAGAAGGAAAGAGTTAATTAGGTGCCAAGCTGACTATGAGCCACGGACTTGGAAGCCTTACACAGCCTGATGTGGCGGGGATGAAAGACAGGCCCTAGGTAAATACAAGTAGGAGGCTTTCATCTGCTGAGTCTCTTCACTGGCTTCACCATTAAGGAGGAGAGGCATTTCCCAGAGATGAAGGATGAACCCTCTGAGGAAACCTGAGCTCAGTGAGGGCCTGGGATGAAACAGGATCTGGGCTGTCCCAGCACAGCAAGGAGCATTGCCTTCAGCCCACTGCAGCAAGGTGGGGCAAAACTGCTAGGTACCCCTAAATGTGCCCATATCTCCCACTGCACTCTCCACTACTAAGATCAGCAAGAACAGTTGTCATTTCTGTTGCTGAGAGCCCTAGAGGTATCTTCCATAAACAACTGCCTTTAGTGGCTTTATACATAAAAAGCCGTAGATGGTTAAATAGATGCACTTTTACATAGCCAAAAAGATGCACTTTTACAACATAGGCTGTTGGAAAACATTTAGGGCTGAATCTGAAGATAAAACTTTTCTGTGTATGTACATAGACACTCTACACTGATAAAAAGTAGCTTTTTATGACAGGGTTTCCAACTGTAAACTGGTAGCTGCTAATATATCTCTTGACATTTAGATTTTCTGTATTATGAGATCTTGAGAAATAATGAGGAGAATGAGTGCACGAGTTCTCTTCTATTTCCTGCCAGAATGAATGAGATCCTCTCGTGTTTGCCAAGAACATAAAGATCACTTAAAACACAAACTGGCAGATTTCCGATCTGCCTCTACCAAACACACTGCATTTCCCAATTTCATAAAAGTGCTTTTTTCCTTAACAGAAGACGGTGATGATAATCATAGCAATCAGTCCAAAATACAAACAGGATGTGGAAGGGGCCGAATCCCAGCTGGACAGGGATGAACACGGCTTACATACTAAATACATCCACAGGATGGTAAGCGAGGACATGCATTTGCTATTTTACAAAGACTCTGTCTCTTCTTCTCAAAAGACAAATCTGTGTCCAAATGGCAGGTTCTTTGCTTTGTTTTCCCTAATCCCCATAGTTAAACGTCCCCTTTGGAATTCATTAATCCTCCCTCCCATCAGCTCCGTATGCTCATTAACATCTGCTAAGAGGTTCAAGGAAGAAAAATCCTATTAAACATGCTCATCTTGTTTCTCCATATTCTTTATTGTTCAATGATTTTTTTCCCTCCTTTACCTTCTTGAGCCCCTGTTGCCCTGTCATATAGCCCTGAACACAATCTTACCTAATAGCACCTGACCTCCCCCGCTATAAACCAGGCCCTATTGCTTTGGTCATCCTGTAACTGAGGTCTGTTTTCAGGCAGCAGTAAAGCTGACTGAAAGATGGAATTGAAAAGCAAAGGCCAGAGCTGCAAAGGAAGGCTCCTGGGTGGTGCAGAATGTCAGGGGGTCAAAGAGGGTCATCTCTGCAGTCTGTCACAGCATGGACACTTAGCCCAGAAGACCCCACAGAGCCATGAAACTCACCTTTCCTCCCTCAGTTTGCAGTTTCCTGTCCTTCTTACCCTGTTACCCAGTTTACATGTTACTCAGATTCCCCAGTTTGATTCTGCAGTCAGATTTCTCAGAAGCTGTTACCAGCAGATGAGCTCGCAGCAGTACTTTTGCTGTCCTTACAACTGGAATGCTTGTGTATGGGGACACGGGGAACAGGCTGATTCCAGCTCAGACATGGAGCTAGGACATGGGGTACAGACTAGGTCCCAGTCTGGACACAGAGCTAGTCTTCAGCTGAAAGCTTCCACCTTGCTGGAAACTGAACAAGGGCCTTAGTCAAGTCAAGCGTCATTGGTTCTGGATGGATTTCGTGGGATTGCAACTGCAGCTATATCCACAATTATTTCACACTGCAGAACTAAATGCTCGAGAAATGTTGACAGATCTTTCCTGTATCTTTTCTGTAGTAATGAAGAATCAGATTAAGTGGCCAAACAAAACGATACCGAATCCACCAGCAATAAATCAAATCACTTAACAGAAGAGCAGTTTAAGTAAGCAACAAATGTTTTTATGCACAGGATTCAGATGTGTGCAAAGAAAAATTAATGTGTCATTACAATAAATCTGGCAATTTATTCTATTCTAGATGCAGATCGAGTTTATACAACAAGGAAGTATGAACTTCAGATTCATCCCTGTGCTTTTCCCAAATGCCAGAAAGGTAACACTTATACGTGCATATATACTTGTCACATGATTAAGCACATCTTATTTTGATCACAGTGCACCAGATGAAATCTTAAAACTCAAACCCTCAATTTCTTAGTTCTTAATATCCCACTAGTAATAGTGCAAAGCTACACTTTACGTGAAAATTTGAAGTTTTATGTACATACAAATAAAAAACATTTCATCCACAATATAAATCAGTGCATAAATGTATTTCTGATGATAAGTGTACAACTAAAACTCAAATTGTCTTTAGCATTGAAAGAGTGTACATGCAGAAAGACAGTCTACCCAGCAAACACACTTTTTATATTAACCCTTTTATAATTTTGTCCAGATGTAATGCCGATGAGTGAGATGGGAGAGATTTATGACTGATGTGAAGTGAGGATCTGGGAGAGGCTGGGTTGAGAATATAAAAATAAAGAGGATAATAAATACTAAATTACTAGGCTGTTGCTTGAACTTTGATGGGCCCTTCAAAGGCAAACTATAAGTTTTTTTAGGACTTGCAATTTCATCTGCCCGCCTTACTGGTTTTGAAGATTCATTTGAGAATAAGTAACGCAACAGATTCCTGTCTCTTCTGCCTCACTCTGAGAGAATCTCTTGGATTGTTTTCAAGTTAAACAGCTTCAGTTATAGTTGAGAAATTGCATTCTTCCCCAGACACAGAATGGCTATAGTGTACTCATGTTCACTTTTCATTGCTAAATGCTGTGTGCACTGTTGGTAGCTGTCATGTTACCCCTAGGTACAGCTGCATTTTGAAAAAGTATGGAAGGTTCCTTACATTTCTTTGGATGCCCAAACTTTAGAACATGAGCCAAAATTTAAAAACTGTTATTAATGATTGTAGGACTGCGCCATCCCACTGTGCTTGTGGATTTTAGTGTAACAAAGTTGTTTATTTAGGCACCAATTTAATATGAGCCCAGAAACTTCAAAACATGTCCCTGGGTTTGTAAAAAAAGTGAGGTCCTTTGGGATGAATGGTACCTCTGCTATTTCATGTCATTCAGCTTCCTGCCTGAATGACCTCAATCCGGTACTTGCCTTAAGTGTGAAAAGCCGAGAGACTGCCCTGGTGGGAATTGGGCAGACAAAAGGCAGGGAATCAGGCAGCGTTTTCAGTCATCCTTGGCAGCTTGATCCGGGGGAGAAAGGTGTGACTGCTGCTAACCTTGGGGCCCCTCAAGCGCCTGCCACACAATCAGCGCATATACCCTGTAGCCATTTGGCACCCTAAGGGTTGCAGAGAGAGGTGGCCCAGGAGGGTCTATAGCTGCCTCTGGGGTTTGAACAACAAACCTACGTTAATTTTGGCTGAACTTCATATATCACAAGATTGTTTAGCATATAGGAGCGATTCTCTCAGACAATGATCTATAAGGAATTTCCAGGGTTGGTTTATTCAGCTGCTCCTATCAAAACATCAGGCTCCAGGCAGCCTTCTTGCCCATCCTTTGTAAGTCCACATCAGCCTTCAGTTTTTCAAGAGGTGACTTTCTTATCTAAATTATGCAGATTGTCATTTTCTATTGCCATTGAGCTTTGCTCTCCTTCACCACACATTTCTTTGGTACATCATCTAACTTCATCTAACTAGGTAATGATAATATAACTGAGGACATTGTGAGTGGAAGGAGAGCGCTAGACCCTGAGGAAGTTGCAGTAGTGAAGTCTGTGGGCAGTCAGAGGAAGTGAGGTACCTGAAAAATGCCACATATAGATACAATTGGATGATGCTGGCAAACTACTTTCATTTTGTCTTTTTTACATTATCCGTTACATGTTCAAGTACTGCTGTAGCTGTTAGTGGAAAAAAGCAGGAAAGCAACGTCTGGAAGGTTTCATCTCAGGATATGGCTATTAGATGAGTTAATCTCATATGAAGCACACCGTAAAGCACTGCTGGTATGTGAAAATTAGTCAACCTTCAACAAGAAGGGAACTGTGTGATCCAAAGAGTGTTCATTAGGAAACTGAATAATGAGGGGGAAAAGTACAACACACAGTTAAGGTGGAACTGGCATTTCCAGCTTCCCATCATACACTACTAAAGGAAACCTGGGTCTTGCTGGTTCAAGGCTTGCATTGAACCAGTCCTCAGGAATGTGTCCTCCTGATCTGGTCACCCAATGACCAAAGCATTAAGTTGTGACTTCCTCACAGTGGAGGCTCCCTTGGTCAGAGGTGAGGCAGCTGGCCAGGTAAGGTGAGCAGGGTTGGTGCCAGCGAAGCCAGGGGAGCTGAAAACATGCTGTGCCAACATGTGCCCGCATGCACAGCCCTGCCCTCTGCACTAAAACACTCTGCCTTCTTCCTACCAGTTTGATCCTCAGAGTTATCAAATACTCTCTTTGTGGCATAGAAAGAATTTCCTTATGGCTTAAAGATACACAGCCAAATAAAAGTAATATTAGGGTGGTAAGCATTTTCCCCTTGCTCCCACCTGAAATGACAGCCGGTGTCACATGGCAAGGACACTTTGCTCTCCTTGTAGATCAAAATAGCAGCTACAGTTACCCCTTTACCCCTACACACCTCCCTCAAGTTAAAATTGTTGCTAGAGATGATTAACGTGCAGGTGCTTTTTGCAGTGAGTTCATTATGGGGGATATTAAATGAAATTGGCCGCAGGAGGTATTCTGGAAGAAAGACATAGAGCCTTCTCTGGATGTATAGTGCCTCTCTCATTATGTCCTCACTTGCTGGTTTCTTACCTGCTATATATTTCTCATGCTAATTTCCATCCTTTCAAGCTTAACGAATGATTTCCCATGTGGATCTATATCAAATGCTTTACTGAAGTCCAGACCAACTATGTCTACTGCATTTCCTTCCTCCCAAAAATGTAGTTTCTTATCAAAGACAGAGAGAAGGCTCATTTGCTGTATTTAATTGCATTTCCTTCTGTAGCTTTTAACAAGTTTTAGTAAAGAAACAAATTTTACATAGTAAAAGTGTGCACATGCATGCAAATGTTGTTATCTTTCTTTCTCCCAGAAACATTTGAATCTCTTGGCCAACTTCAAACAGTTTTGTCAAAGGAGTGAAGTTCACAAAGATTAAAATCCATTCCTATGCAAAACCAGACATGCAGGTGGAGGCAAGAGATCTTACTTGTGCTCCCACCAAAGGGAACGCCGCAGGATCTTACCCTTGTTGGGCAGTGAGGTGTCCGCTTGAAGGAGCAACACTTTAAAACCTCCACTTTGGGGAGACCCTTGACCAAAGCTTATACTTTCTAAGCCACTGGAGAAAGAGGAGAAGGAGAGGCTTGATAGATACCCCTGCCTCTCACCAACCTGCTGGTTCGGAAGCCTAGGTGAGGTCAGAGTAATGTACCTCTGTAGGTGTCTGGGTGACTTACCTCCTTCTTCTTTACATAAATCCTGTAGATCTAACAAAGTGGTTGCATAAGTGAACAGTAACCACTCCCTGAGCAGCGGAAACAATGCAGCCTTGTTCCTGCAGCTGTATAGGCCAAAGAAAAGACAGCTGATTTGAGAAGCATGAAGCTTGGTAATGAAGTATTTGGACTGCAGTTAGGTTGTTTGCTGGCAGGCTGGATATGTGCTGCCCATGCCAGCAGCTTTTTGCTTGGTCCTGTTGGAGCTAGCTCCACTGGCTTGACAGGAACCGTGCTGCTCTTAACAGTGGTCACCTTGGGAAAATACTGCCCTGCTAAGTAAAGAGGACCAGGGAGCAAGTGCTGGATGTCTTGACTGCTCATGTTGCTTATCTCCTGTCTCTCTTCGTCTTCTGTTCTGGTGTCTCCAACACAGCTCTCCAAAAAGAAATCTCCATTAGGGCTCATGAGTTGGTTTTGGTCAGGGATCAGTCTTTGGCCCTATTTTAATTAGTGGTATGATAATGTCCCTTCCCCCCTACACATTCAGACTGTCCATATGCAAACCTCCCAAGGCTATGGAGACATGGGAACATGAGGTTGGAGCAGGGTCTTATCCACCAGCCCACTGTCACTGTCCAGGGCTGTGGTAGTCCCAGTTTCATTCTGTTAATGAGCCTTAGCCAGCCCCTGAAAAGGTGCATCTTTCCCAGGATGCAAAGTGGTGGAGGTTTGTTTCTGCTCATCTGGAGATGCATTAGACTCTCCTCAAGCTCAGCATTGGCTTCAGCTTCCTGCTCAGGAGGTGGCCAGAGGACACCACACTTGGTGAAGGAAAGTGCAAGGAGAGGGGGAGAAGACTGCCAGGATAAGAAATGCTCCCCTGGGGTCCTGCTCAAGGTTGAACATGTTGTGTGGATCTTTCAGCAGCTACTAAGGTGGCAGCCTTTCCTTGGTAGGGGCACTGAAATGTCTGCCTTCTTTTCTCAATGTTTATTTTCACAAGCCTTTAGATGCCTGTCACTGAGATCAGACTCCCTTTGAAATGTGGTGAAATTAGCCAATGTGATGGCAGAAAAGAAGGAGAGACAAGCAAGCTGTGAGATCACACAAAGTTCATTTATTTAGGAACCTAAATACAACTCTGAAACCAAATTAGAATTTCTTCTTGTTACAGGAAGTGCCTAGAACAGACAAAATGAAATCTTGCTTGGCAGGGTCTGATGGAATCTGCAAGGTTCTGGTACAGATTCAGGAGGATTTATGGGATTTCATGCCTTTTCTTTTTTCACTTGTTTTTCAGGAACATGTGCCTACCTGGCTGCAGAACACTCACATTTATAACTGGCCGAAGAATAAGAAGAACATCCTTTTGCGGTTACTGAGGGAGGAGGAATACATTGCTCCTCCGATAGGACCTTTACCAACACTCCAGGTTGTGCCGTTATGAGCACTGTTGCTTAAAGTGCATGACAAGCAGTTGTTAAAGGGTTGTTCTTGGCAGGGAGCCAGTGCTCTTCCAGATGGCTCTTTTTGATGACAGAAGACACTCTTTCTGCTAAAGGGATTGGTTGTTTTGGGTAACTCAGGCTCAGCTTGTTCTCTACCATGATAAACATCTATTTCTGAAGCTGATGGGACAGAACTCTCTTCTCCGGATTTTTAAGAGCTGCACATGGAAAGAATGCCCAGTTTTATTTTAACATCTGTTTTTAACATATTCCTTTATTAGTCAGTATAGCAAACAAATACCAGAAATAATGTTGCAATAAGTGTAAAATAAAAGTTACATCCCCTCCTCTTTGCTCAGGGTTTCTTTAAAGATATTCCTGCCTTGTATAGCAATATTGAACAGTTAATTTGTATATACACTATTAAATATATTTGCCTTTTGTAAGGCAACCTTATATATTGCATCAGCTTTTATTATTGCTGGGAACAACAGAGGAATGGTAACTGTTGGGTAACACAAGTTTGCCTTAGCCTGTCTTGCATAAAGATACTGTCTTCAATTAGAGGACTCTCAGATCTGAAATCTCTGGAGTTCAATTTCCTTACAGCTTGGCCCCTAACACCTTCAGTGTGTTGCAGCAATAGCCCACAAAAGGAGAGCAAGATGCATGGCTACGGGTGTGCTGTCAGTACCATGGAACGCTGCTGTATTTTTTACAGCAGGCCTCTAGCTTCATTACTGCTCTTCAGCCCTTATTTAAAACAGAGCATGTCAAGGGACAGTTGGCATTTGGAAAGCCAGCAATTGTTAAGAGAAGTAACATTGACTCTTACAACTTGTATGAAGTACGGAACAATAAAATACTCAAAGATGTTGGAGAGCCACGGGGTATTGGCAACCATGGAAGGCTCAACACCACCACATCTGCTGACATTTGAACTTTTTATTTTACAGAGCACATAAGCACGACTTTGGAGAGGGCTCTTTTTTAACAAACTGCCTTAACCACACTGAGGTAGCAGTGGACCCTGCTGGCTTAAAATTCTGCAGCCCTTGTTCTTTAGAGTAGTTGTACACGAATGTCCTGCTCTGACACAGGGCACTTCATGCCTGCTCAATGCAGGCTCTTTCCAAAGATCCTCCTCAGCTTTATTTTTGTTATAGAATGACCCAAACATAGCTTCATAAAAAAGTACATGTGCTTGGTAGTCCAAAAAGTAAATCAGCCAAGAAATTAACACTCCTGCTACATCACCCGAAATACTTAATTAGCTTTCCATGAAGGTGATGCCCGTGTGGTGTGTTGATACAGGGTGTACTTTGTGGTGCTCATAAAAAAACCCTGAAGATCCACATTGCAGATATACTCACATTTTCCTTCAGCAGGCTTGTGCATAAAGAGTTGCAGCCATTTAAGGGAACTGGGACAGGGTGTGTCCAGTGTTGTCAATTCTTACAATTTTGATTGCGGTATTTGCTGTGCTGCTTACAACTCCAGTTTCTAAAGGGAAGCTCGACTACTGAAATAGGTTAGTACCTGACATTGCCAGCAGCCTCCTGACACGGCACAATAAAATTGGGTTAGGAAGTGACGCTTCTTGTTACCTACTTGCATGTGGGGTGGGGAGGTCCATTTTCTATGTGACAAATGAAAACCTAAGCTTCCAATTAAGAAAATAACTTTCTAGTCTATGGTGACAAGCCTGAAATCATGACAGAAATCCCTCTTAAAAGGTCAACAAAGTGAAGACAAAACGAACAGGATGTGGGTACCTAAACATCGACATTTAGGGTCACTTGGAGAGCCCTACAGTATTGAGCTCAGCCTCCAGGTTAAGCAACTCTGAGATGCTGTGTCATACCTGCCAGCTCAGTACTGCTGTCTCTGAAGTGTTTCAACACTGTGAACTAGTCTGCCTCAACTGGCTTCTGAGTCCCTCAGCCAATCTCTACTGTAACAGGGAGAAGCTCAAAGACATTAAATGCCTGTGAATGAGCTTCATGGAAATAATTGCCTGAGCAAAGACCTAGCCCCAAGCCCGCATGCCGTGGAGGAGAGGCAGTGGTGGTTGTGGCCTTTGGAGGTCCCTTCCCAGAGGTGGGCCAGCTGGCCAGCTAGAGCTCACAGAGTCACAGCTGGCCACTGCCCCTGGACAGGGCTGGCAGGGGGTCGGAGGGCTTTTGGGGTGCACAGCGTGGGGGGAGGCTGGAGGAGGAAAATCTGTAGGGAATTCGGCTGTGTCAGTTTTCCTCCTTGCAAAGCAGCATATTTGGGAGTGCAGTTAAGCATTCAAAGTGATTAGCCAGGCTGGGTAGTAAATTCCTTTCATCATTTTGGCTGTCATCCTAAAATATGTGCTCTAGATTTATCACAAATTTGCTTGGTTTGGGCCAGGGTATTTCATTAAGCAACTCCTGCATCATGTGATACACAAGGTTGCATTAAATGGTCCAGTGATCATTTGTATTCTTCTATTTCAATGATCCTTTTCTGAAAAACAATGCTAGCAGAGTGAAGAAGCAAAACTAAGCATTGGTGCTTAAGTACAAAAAGCCCAATCTATTTAACTGCTGGGGTATTGTATTTTTTAATTGAATAACAATTCCCATTATTCATTGATCTTTACATTAGTTAGAGCATCCTGCAAGGACAGGAACCATGAAATGAGCTAGCAGCCTAGTGAATCATTTCCCCTAAAGCTTTGTGTTTGTAGAGAGACAGATGGTGCGAGCTGCGAAGAGGGAGAGGGAGGAGAAAAACTGCTTTTTTGCAAACAACAGAAGTAGAGATAGAGGCCAGTGAAAAAAAGAAATAATCAGCAGGTAAGGGAGAAGAAGAGGGAGAGAACACACCGGCTGTTTCAGAACTAACACATTAATGGTAAAATGTGTTAGGGTTAAGGGAAAATACAGGAAGGAAATTACAAAAAACAAGAGCTTTGTGGCTGAGAGGGTAAAAATTTACCAAGAGCAGCCCTGAAAATATATTTGTAGATCAACTGTCGAGTCAGTTATTAACTTCATGTGTAAATAATGGGGAAGTAGGTGGAAGTATGCAAGTCCCCCTCACACAGGCTGGCAGTGCTGCCCAGCTGGAGCTGCCAAGCAGCAGGTTCCCACAGAGGAAAGAGGCACTCCTTGAATGGTGACAGTAGCACCAGGGGTTTCTCTTGCAGCACCTCTACATTTGCAAGGGGTGTGCAGGAGAGGAAATACACTGTCCGTGATGTGGAAAATAAGAAGCAAAGCAAGAGAGTTACAATACCTAACACTGGGACGAGCGGAGCATTAAGACAGAGATCACTGAGAAACAGCCTGCTTTGCACCCTTGCCAAAACTTAGATGACATTAATGCATGTAAAGATATTTTTATGTAAGTCACCTGTTTGACAAAAATATGGCTGTGAAGCTTTTATCCCACAGTTAAGCCATATCAGCCTCTCCAGCAAGGGAAGTGGCTCTAGCACAAAGTTAATCCAATAAAGCCTTGCAAGCAGGACATGAAACACTGCCCTAAGAGCTTATTTTCTCCTGGTAGGCTCTTAACTGTCATCATTTGGTGCCTTTTAAGAAAATAAAACAGCAGACATCCCTGCAAGCCCCTCTGGGACCAGTAGCAAGGCAGATAACAAAGCTGGCTCATTAGAGCAGCCCCACCGAAGGGCACCTTGCTGGGAGCATGCCTTTCCCTCCTCTCCAGCCATCTACCAGGCTGCAGGTACCAGAGACCCAGGCGTCTTAATAATCTGGGCAGCAAGCTCAAGCCACTGGTCAGTGTGGTCAGGGAGCTCCACAGTGAGATGTACTGAGGGAGGAAAAGGAACAATTGCCACCATGCTGCTGCCTCTTTTTCATGCTTTTCGGTTGTCAGATTGAAGGCACTGGCAAAAGCTCGGGGAGATACCTGGTCTTTAAAGAAAAGGGGCGAGGGAGAGAAGGGGGAACTACATGGCCTCACAGTGCAAAAGGCGTACTGTGGTCACAATGTAAAACGTGTCCAAGAGTTTCCTCACCCTCAGTGTGCAGAACAAGTACACGTTATCTTCCACAGCAAACATCTCTCTTGTTATGCTTTGGTTTTAATTTAACAGGTTCCCCCATGCCCACACCTGCAGGAGTCTGCCACTGCTTAACACATGTTTGGGAAACAGAGCCTGCCTGGAAGGTCATGGCTTTTGGCAGCCTCCCCCCCTACCATCCTTTATCATGATGTTGCTGCAGGAAAGCACTGCCATAATACTGGGTTCACAGTACTGTTGGGCTGGGGCTGCTCCTTCTACCCAGTCCCCAGCATGGGTCTTCTGAAGTTCAAGGCTGCTGCATAGCACATCAGCATCATCAGAAATCTCCACTGTGTCATTTCTGCTTGAGCTATCCCAAGAGCTGCTCACACGGGACTCTACAGCCAGCATGAACTGGCACAGGGACATCTCACAAAAGCCACTTGCAAAGCCCTCTCCGAGATGCTAGGCCTTCAGACACACACCTCTCACACCTTGTCTGATGCTATTATAATTAGTGGAGGAAGAACAATGTATTTGTGTGATATTTGTATTAAAACAGTTACTGCTAACAGTGAGAGGTGTTCTCTGGTCTGCAGGAGGAGTAGGTCTGGAGCGAGCAGAGGTGTCCATCATGTGTGGGCTCTGAGCCACAGCCACAGCCAGGCAATGGATGCTGCTGCCTGCTCAGGCAAAGCCAAACCAGGCCTCAAGGCACCAGCCTGCAGGAGGAGGCAGCAGAACAGCAGCCTCTCCAACTCCAGCTCCAAATTAAACCAGGAGAAAGCTGGAAGAGCTCAGCCTCACTCAGCCTCACTCCAGCCTTTGCAGGCTCGGAGCCCTGCCTCAGTCTGATCATGGAGCCATGCACAGACCACAGCTGTGTGTCCCTGCCTGTAGCTAAGATCCCTTGTAAACAAACAAAAAGCCCTATAAAGCTAGGTTTCCCAGCCTGACCAGATCTGCCAGCTAGGCTACATTTCAAAGGCTCACTTGTGTAGACGGCTCTGGGTACTGCATGCCATTGTGCAGATCTGTGCAAACCGGAAGAAATGCCACCAAAACCAAAGGCAGGAGATTTTTAAACAGTTGCTCTTCACTGATAGGTATCAGGGATTTTGGGTTCCAGCTCCTGCTTGCGCACCTAACCCTGAGGTCAGGGGAGCTTCACAGCAACTTCTGCAGCTGCCAAGCCCACGGGGCTAATGGACAGACCCAGGGAATGTCAGACAAAACATGGATGCTCCCAGTGGGTGCAAATCCCTGCAGGACTGGCTGTTGTAGAATGGGGAAAAGGGTGGCCCAAATCCTACAGGGAGCAGATGACGTCCCAGCACCTAGTTTGCAAGTTGGATGGATGAAGTCCTTTCTGTTGTATTGTTTTGTACCAGTCCTCTAAGGTGGCGGTGGGGTTAATGCATGCTGTGGGGAAGCCCCAGAGAACTACAAAACTATGGATTTCCTGGGGCTGCAGAAAAAGGCACTGTAATGGCAGACACTGGACAAAAGAAAAAAAACAGTGATTAAAATAGTTAATAATTAACACTTATTTTTAAAAATCATGACCAGCACCACCTGCAGTGAGCTCATTCTGGCTGTATTGCATTCTTTGGATTTTCCACTTCTTTTCTCATGTGGGAATATTATCTTGGAGGCTTTCTTCAGAGCTACCTTCCTTTACTTGAGCTGACAGTCCTTACAACATGTCTGTTCTGGTTTTCATCATCTACCTCCAGTGAAAATCTGCTAAATGTGATGCTTTGTGACTGGTACATTTGCCACTGCAGTACCCTCACACGCCAGCCTTGGGATTTCCAGCAAGTAGCAGGTGCTGCAGTCCACTGTTACAAAGCCTGCAGCCTTCAAAGGAAGCAATTTAGGGACAAATACTTCTAAACAGAGAACACTACTGGAGGTTGAGGTGAATAGCTCAGGAGTAGCTAATGTTTTACCCCTAGGCTAGGAGAGAGCATTGATCCTAGCTTGGCACTGACCAAACACAATCAGGTTAGTATCTGGTAGCATCACTTCATTTCTCAGCGGGCACTGTGTGCATCTCACTCATATGTGTGAACGCACATGGCCAGATGCACACCACACCCACCATAGTCTTCCTCACAGATCTCCTCTCCAAGTGCATCACGCAAAGACACCGAGATCCAGCCGCAGCATCGATACAGGCACTAGTGGGTCCTGAATGCCACATTAGCAGCATGTAGCAGACAACTGGCCAGCTCTCTTTACAGATATCCCTACCAACAATGATTCCAGGTGCTTGGTAACTGTCTTCCCCCATGTATAGGGCAGTGGCTATGGCACTGAAAAACCATTTGGAAAGCAGAATTTTATTCTCCACTTTGCTACTGCGCTGCTGCAGACTACAGAAAGTTAGCAACGCGCTCTGCTCCAGCCTTCTTACCTGCAAAGCTAAGACGATAGCAAACTGGTCATTTAAGTAAAGTTATTAGTGACTTACTGATTAAAGTACTATGTGCATACAAGCAGTATTTCTTCTTATAATGGGAGGGTCCATTCTTTTCCCAGCCTTACAGGAGGCACCTTGTTCTTGAAGCACTGGCTGTGTAGAAGCTGAAACAGTAGAAAGCCAGCACTTAGACGGTCCCAAAAGAGAAATGAAGGGATGCTCTTGAAATAGGCACAAGAGAAACTAAAGACAGACATGGAGCACAAGAACGAAGTGCAAAAGAGGAAGAGAACTATACTGTAATAAAATTGAATTAAGTAGGCAAAACTAACCAGCTAGCCTAGATTCATGCTTTTTTGGCTGTATTTTAACAGAGGTAAAACAATTTAGCATTTACCATTTCTAAAATGAAGATGGGAAAGACAGCAAAACAGCATCTTCCTCCAGGCATCTGTGTCCTGTTTTAAATTATTACTTGGAAACCAACCTAGAAAAGCAGCACAGTCCCTCCTGAGGACGCAGCCATACCAATGCTAATGGGTATACTGGTATATCAGCAGTTGAGACCAACAGCTGCATCGACAAGACAACCAGGTACAAAACACGGGGAAAACAGGGAGTTTCCTCCAACACAACAAATCAAAACCACGTATCTCAAACCCTCACATTTATTGATTGATGCAGTCCAAACTCCTTGCTCACTCCAGGCTGGAGTTAATTACTTTCAGGACTAATTAACAGGTAGAACGATCATTTGCCGCTGTGAGTGGCTCCAGAGAGGAGCCTCGAACTCCGGACCGAGGGGAAGCCCCGCTCGCAGGAGCCTCAGCTCTGAGCGGCGACAGGCACCGAGGGAGCCCGGGACCCTCGCCGGGCCTTACCCAGGAGCCGGCAGCTCCGCTGAGGCGAGCAGGGACTCAACAGCGAGCGGCGCCAGGAGGGACGGCCCTGGCCTCAGCGGGTAAAGCCCGCCCCAGGGAGCGCGGGAATAGGGCGTGGCGCGGCAATTGGCGCCAACAGAGCGAGCGGGATGGTGAGCGCTCGTCGTATGAGCAGGGCCCGGTCTGGGAGCTCTGCTCTGGCTGCCCCGGCGGTGGCAGCGTAGGCACCCGGGCAGAGCCGGTGAGAGGGGAGGCTGCAGCGCAGAGCTCGGAGTGCAGAGAGTGCCTGCGCGGGTCTCCTGAGGGGAGGGTGCGCAATGGGCAGGGCTGCACTCGGTGCTCGCTGGTGGAGGTCCTCCTGCAGCAGAGGCTGAGCTGCGGGGACGCTGTCAATAGGCTGAAAGACGTCAGGGAAGCTGAGGGGCATCTGGGCTGCTTGTTCCGGGCCTAAACTGTGCAGGGGCAGCGCTGGTGCAGCCTCACCTTGAGTACTGGGTGAAGTTCTAGGCCCCACCGTTTAAGAAGAACATGAATGTCCCTGAATGTGTCCAGGAGGGCAACAAAGCCGATGACAGAACTGGAAAGCATGACCTGTGAGGAGGGGCTGAGGGCACCGTGTTAGTCTAGTTCAGAGAAAAGAAGGCTGAGGGGTGACCTCATTGCTCTTTACAGGTCCTCAGGGGGAGAGGAAATGGAGAGGGAGGTGCTCATCTCTCCTCACTGGGATCCATTGATGGGACGTGGGAATGGTTCAAAGCTGTGCCCAAGGAGGTTTAGAGTAGACATGAGGAAGCATTTCTTTACCTAGAAGGTGGCTAAAAACTGGAACAGGCTTCCTAGAGAAGTGACCAACGCCCTATGCTCATCAGTGTTTCAGAGGCATTTGGACAGCGTCCTTAATAACAAGCTTTAACTTTTGGCCAGTCCCAAAGTGGTCAAGCACTTGGACTTGATGATCATTTTAGGTCTCTTCCAACTTCCAGTTTTTTCTCCCTACTTCCTTCTTTCCCTAACAGTGCATGCTGAAGAAATACTGGATGATGTTTCTTCCCAGCCCTGCACTAGCGGAAGGGATTGAATGGGTAATCGTCCCATCACAAGCATTGGCTCTGTCACTCTGTGGAAAGGAGGCCTGTGCCTTTCTGATGGGGGTGAGAGATGTCGATTGGCTCTGGACAGTCTGAGCATCTGAATGGATTTGCAAAAACCATGTGTGAACTGGTTTTTGAAACCCTTCTGTGTTCATCCACTTTATCTGGGTTTTGCAGGATAGCAAAAAACCGTATCTGACAGCGAGGCTCGAAGATCAAGCCCTCAGCCTGAAGCAGGATGTGCTCCTGAATGACATGGTTGCAAATCTTGTTTATATGGACAGTACCTGCTCATCTCCTTGTGATTTCCCCCACTCCCAACCCCACCCCTCCTCCAAATACTAGTGTTTAAAAATGCCTGAGTTGTTTCTGTTGGAGAAACAGAACTAAACACAAGAGCCTGAGAACAACAACGTTTCATCAGGAGTCCATCTGGCCCAGCACTCTCTCTCCAGTGGCACCCCATACATGTCTAAAGGAGAGCATATGAGGAGTGCAGGTGTACTTCTGTCAGGATCCAGAGGGTGTTCACAGGCCTCAATGTATGGAACTGGCTTCCCCTGGGACCTGCACTGCAGACAGCCCCTCAGACCTATGTCAGAGCTTGTCATGCAGAACTATATGCATAACATATCATAGCTGTTCTGTTCTATTCTGTTCCATTCCATTCTCTTCTCTTGTATTCCATTCCATTCCATTTCCTGCACTCACAATCAGTTGTATACTGATGAGGCCGTTATTTACCTGAAATGCCAATGGGTTTTCAGCACCAAAATCACTTTCAAAGACACAGAAAGGTTACAGGTGGAAAGAGTATTTTATTTATTTATAAAGTTATTTTATTTATCTTTAGTTTAGTTTAATTTAGCTTAGCTTAGTTAATTTTAGTATAGTTTAGCTTAGCTTATATTTTCTTATTCTAAGTCTTTCAGAGTGGTGCTGTGGTGGTGCGAGAGCAGTGCAAGAACCCAGCCAGAATGGGCTGGGAAAGACGTGACAAGGGGTGGTGCTCAATGCTACAGAGGACAGCAGCAAGTCCCAGAGCCACGCTGGGGCCACCCTGGAGTGCAGAAGGCTGCCTCCCCCCGGATGCGGATGCGGGGCACGAGGGCCAGCTGCGTGGAGCACGAGCCGCTGCCTTTGGGCTACAATAGCCCAAAGGAGCCCCATGAAGGGGCTGTGCTCGGCTTCGGAGGAAGGCAAAAAGCCCCGGGGACACTTGCTAGTCCACCTGGGGCAAAAAAGCCCTCCCTCCCCCAGCTGCAGGACACGAGGGGCCACCTTCATGGTGCATGAGCACCAGGCCATAACCCAGAGCACCAGAACCACAGAACCCTGACAAGTGGTCATGCTCAGTGCTCAGAGGAAGGCAAAAAACCCCCGGGGACCAGCTCCTTCTTGACTCCAGCACTGGTGATCTGCTACTCCCTGAGCATGTGAGCAAGGCCTGCTCCTGGTCCACGGGCTCGTTATGCCTCTAAGGGGACACTGGCACTACCTTTTCTGCCTCCACCTGGAGCCATCTCAGGGTCTTCCAAGAACAGAAAAATGCCGCTGGCCTGATCTACCCTTGGGGCAAGAACCCCTCCTGTGCCTGACAGTGGGAGCTTCAAAGCATTGGGGGAGGGCACTGAGCCATCCGTGGATCCTGTTTCTTATGGCTACTGCCACTACCTCTCCAGCAGATGAGGGCGGTGATCTCCCCAAAGACTGAAGCAGGATTTCCATCCATCTGATGAGCTGTGAATGTGGCCCCTCCCGGAGCTGGAACTGCAGCAGAGAACCTCCAGCAGCTTTGGGCAGTCTTTCCCCCTCTGCCCCTCCAAGTAATTCCACTGGTGCCTCAAGGAATTCCTCTCAGGTGCCTTCAGGCTGCCAGCTCTGTCCTGGTGGCAAAGACAGGCACTCTGGCAGTGGGACACGGGAGGACGCTGCTGTATACTCCTCCAGAGCACTGTGGTGCTGTGTTGGCGGGTGCTGGAACTATGACTCGGGGGTGACGGGGCCCCCACAGCCCTGCCCACCGCAGCCCTGCTGCTGCTGCCTGTTTGCCCAGCATGCCTTGGAGAAAGGCCTTTGGGCTGCTGGCCCTGAGGCAGTGCCTGTGCCCAGGAGGCCCAGGGGGGATGTCCCTGCCCATGGCGGCCACACACTGGGCACTGCTGTGGGGTGTCCCTGTAAATCAATCTGTGTGTTCAAACTGTGTCAATAAAGGCTTTTAAACCACATACAGTCATTTGACTGTGGCAAACCCAGAGGTGAAAGAAAGGGGTTTTGGTTCCCTCTGCATGAACTTTGCAGAAACATAGAGAGCATACATGATTTCCTCACAATTACTTAACAATACACCAAGTGGCATTTGCTACTGCACTGCTTATGGTGAGGTCTTCTTGGAAAGAAGAAGAATTGAAGAAATCTCTTCTGTGTTTGTTACACAGGGCGTTTAGATATTTCCTTGTGTTTATTAACATTTATGTGTCTAGTTTGTGGGTTTACCTCTTGTATTACTACTTGAATTCAACACTTCACTGACTGCTGCCTAATTCCATGCTCCTGGTAGCCCAATAAAGTGTTTTGATCCCTAATCACTTTAAACTGTGTGGACTAAGCAGCTCTTCCCTGCAACACTCAGGAAAAACAAGTAACTGACTCACCTGTGTAGAACAGTTTTCCAACCCTCAGCTAAGTATCATGTAAGGGCACTGTACAGAGGGCAGAGATTTAGAGACTGGCAACAAATCTCCCCACCACATTTGTTCAAATCCTTGAAATGCAGAATGAACACTAGTCTCCCTCCCATAGGCTTATTTCTTGAGTGGCCTATCAGGGAGACTGGCCTCCCGTGGGACCTGTACTGCAGATAGCCCCCTAGACCTATGTCAGAGCTTGTCATGCAGAACTATATTCTATAGCCCCATCACAGAAGGCACCAAATTGGTCAGGCAGGATTTCCCCTTAGCGAAGCCGTGCTGGCTGTCACCAAGCACCTTCTTGTTTTTCATGTGCCTTAGCATGCCTTCCAGGAGAATTTGCTCCAAGATTTTGCCAGGCACAGAGGTACTGAGCAGCTCCAGAGAGAAGCCTCCAACCCTGGAGCGAGGGGAAACCCTGTGTCCAGGAGCCTCAGTTCTGGATGTCGACAGTCACTGAGGGAGCCACAGGGGTCCACCATAGTGCATACAGAAAAGGAGAAGGATGTTAATCTGGGAAGCTGGGAACTAGCAACAAAGCAAAAAAAGAAAACAAACAAAAGGAGAGAGGACAAGTAACAGCAAGGGGCTTCCTCCAAAATCTGACATCCCTACCCAGAGCCGCTTTGCAGTTCTGCGGGGGGCTAACGAGGAAACTCCCACCACACCAAACGAACAACCACTGATGCACCAGTGAAGAGGATCAGTGCTGGTGCCTCCATGAAAAATGTGGCGGGTCATAGTAGTAGAGGCCTCTGCTTTGAAGGGCACAGAGGCACCTATCTCTCGGCCTGACCCAGTCTTGAGGGAGGTATGTTGCCTACCAGGGGATCAGATCAGGGATGTTGCTGGGAGGCTGCCAGGTCTACTAAGTCCCGCTGACTTACCCAGATGCAGGGACTGTGAGAATGAAGATCTTAGGTCCATTGTAGGAGATGATCAGGTTTGATCTTAAGAACCTGAATGTGCACAAGTCCATGGAACCTGATGAAATCCACTCGTGGGTCCTGAAAGACCTGGCGAATGAAGTTGCTAAGCCACTGTCCATCATATTTGAAAAATCATGGCAGTCAGGTGAAGTTCCCAACGACTGGAAAAA
>WYDI02029787.1:0-17139 GCA_009867235.2 Psittacus erithacus
CTTGGAGCAAGCTGCTCCAGTGGAAGGTGTCCCTGCCTGTGGCAGGGGTTGGAGCTGGAGGAGCTTTAAGGTCCCTTTTAAACCAAGCCAGTCTGGGATTCTGTGATCTTTGCTGATTTGGTCATTTGATGCTTTTCCTGCTGCCTCATTCACATGAATGGGTTGTTCACGGCTTTACAGGAGAAGTTGATTGCTCTGCATGGTTCATCTTTGTCAAACCTCTATAGGCAGAAAAAAACCCAGCCCAGTGCAGTAGCTCTGCAGAGAGCAGGATTTATTTTTGTAGCTGCTATGTATTTCAACAATGTAGTAAAACAAACTTCTAGTATTCCTAAAGCCAGGTTTTGATTGAAAAATGTAGTGCTTAAAAACCAGAAGTATGTTACCATATGTCATAAACATCTCAGTTTATGAAAACTGATTTCCTTTTGTTAAACATGCAGCCATATAAAGTAAAGGAAGTGGATGCAGAAGGAAGTCAATTCAGAACTTTTAGGCTGTTTGGTACTAAATGCCTAATTGGAGTTGGAATATTTTTACGCTGCTTTTCTATATGAGATATAGAAATATGAGGTATTGGTGAAACATGAGAAATCTCTGATGTTGCACCTTCTGTTTCCAGATACACCTCTTTGTATTTTATGAGGGCTAACCAGTGATGTTTTGGAATTCTTTTAGTTGTTTTAAAAAAAGAAAAAGATCAATCCATTCGTATCTAAGAGTAGTGAATAGTTATTAAAAATTAGGATAACAGAGATATTTAGATTCCTTCACTGCAGGTATCTGTGGTTTGGAATTGGATAGACAGGGAAAGTAAGAGAAATGAAAGTAAATCAAGGCTTAGTGATTTTGAAAGCGATGATGAGAGGAAGATGGTGTGCTATAGACCGTGGATAAAGTCATGTATGAAATTGTTCACCTGTCAAATTGCCTCTCAAATCTGTCTGAACTGGAACAGGAAGAAGTTGTTAGAAACCATTTTTAACCTCTGCAGAGCCGTGTTTATTCCAGCTGTGTCCATCTGACAGAAGCATGGTCTCATCAACTTACAGTTTATCCTTGTGCAGAGGTGTCTCTCTGAACAACATACTGCACTGTCTCGCTGAAGGCAATTCTCCCACTAATGGCTGTTGTTAATATTACCTATAATTATATCATGCAACTGCTGTTAATTGGCAGTGTGGGTGGCCAGGGGACCGAATGATGGGATGAAGGAAAAGAGAATATTTTAACGGGAATGCATCAAATAAGATTGAAAGACAGTATTGGCATGAAGTGAAAAAGAAAAAGGTTTGAAGAAGGAAAATAATTGATTTAGGCAGAAACTCAAAACCAGAATTACCCTGCCAGTGCTGGTTCCTCTCCTGCTGCTCATAAGAAGCATCACACAGAGCAAAATAAGCCACTTACTGAAAAGTGATTTCCTCATCACACAGCCTGAAAAGCAGTGCTAAAGAAATGTGGAAGAGAGAATTCCACTTTTGTTTATTCCTATTGACAATGGTGGATTCTTGTTCTCTGCAAAATAACTTTGTGAGAAATCTGTCAAAACACATGAAGAGTGTATTTAGAAGAACTAGAAATATAAAAGAATCTCTGTTTTTCATGTTTATTAGTTCTACAAAATCACCCTAATGTTTTTCACAGGCATAATTGGAAAGATAAACTTTTATTTCCCTTTCATGTAACCAGTGATTTCTCTTAAGTTTCTAATTTCTTTTTAATTTAGGAACTAAGAGAGATAGAGGAATATCTTGCACATTCCCTACACTAAATCCAGTTTTGTAAATGGAAATTCTTTCACACAATTGGTCAATTACAAAACAATAACCCAGAAATTGGGCAAAAAGTACCAGTTTTTAACATGCTATGATTTGTATACAAACATGATGGTTAAAGGATTCTGTGTGATGATAGATACTTAGAATTTTCAATTAAATTGTATCTTAACACAAGTGCACTGGGATAAAGGAAGCCTGTGCTTTGAATCTGATGTCTGGTTTTGAGTTTTAACTGTGCAGTTTTAATTTTAAAGCAACAACGGGAGATTAATACATACATAAATTCTCTTTTTTGTGCCTTTGATTTATGCTAGCATAAAATTTTCTAATTTTTGAAGGGGAAATAAATGATAAATAATAAATAGATATAAAACATGCACAAACAAAACAAAACAAAACAAAAAGAAAAAAAGCTGATAGTCATATTCCGCATCTGTTTTCTGCCAGTGAAATACCAAACATAAAGCCATTTCAGGGAATTATCTGTTTAAAGATTCATAAAGAGAAAAGTCTCTTAATATATTGCCATTATTTAATCTTCCTATATTCATATCACCACTGCTATTGGGAGATTTCCTACGCTGCTCTGGAACAAAGTTGAGACGAGTAAGATAAGTTTTTTTATTGTCCTTCAGATATGTTACTGGAATGTGGTGGAGGTTTTCCAGAACTGCTCTCGCACATATTTAGGCTCGACCCCAAGCAGAGAGAGCTGTGGCCTGCTGTTGAACTATATGACATCTTCTTCAAGGACGCTGTGTTCTGCTGCGTTTTTCTTGGTACCAAGCTGGTACGGCATGTACAGAGGCCATTCCCGCTCCAGCATTTGTGTGTGTGCTAACCCAAACCCTTGACCTGAAAGCAGCTGTTTACCAATAACAAAATCCAAGCATCCTTTTCTAGAGAAAAGAAGATGGATTGTAACAGTACGGGTTCGACTTCATCTTTTTCGTTGCAGTAGGAATCAAAATCTCTTCCTTCCATGTAAACTGAAAAGAGAATGGATGTTGCAGTTCCTAAAGGCAAGACTTTAAGCTACTCACCAGCAACTTATCTGTTCCACTTGCAACAAAATCAGATTCTGGCTCAGTGCAGGGAAAAAAAAAGTGTGACTGAAAAATGGCAAGTTTTCCCATTCTCACACTAATCTTTTAGATTTTGATGAGTGGAAACTATAGGAAGAGTTATGTCACATTTTTCTGAAATATAGAATTATTTTACCTTGTGGTGGGCTCTGTTAATTCAAATTCACTAACAGAAAACTGTTAATTAGAATTCATTAGGTGAACAACCAGAACTGCGTGTTGGATTTTGGTGAGGAGTAGTTGGCTGACTCCAGGATGGATGTACAACAGACCCAAGTGCTTCTCTGTCTTTCAATCACAGTGATCTCTCATCTTGTCCCTGTCTTGTCACTACAGTGCTTTATGAACTGGGCTACATGAAAGTAAGTTTTGTCCCAGTACAGATGAGACTTCATAATTATTTCAGGCAGCTTTATTTAATTGGATAATGCAGGTTTTTCATATATATATTAAGAGGGGTTTGCTTCCAACAGTTGAGAAAATGTCATCTGTTGCTTATAGTTCTTGTTGGAGCAGATACCTCTGTACGTAGGCTTCTGGAATTACTTCTGTGTGCTTTGGGTTTTCCAAATCTCAGTTGAAGGTTCATTCTTCAGTGTTCAGGCTGCGGCTGCCGTGTGCTTCCATACCATTCGGCAGGAAGCGTAACAGTGGTCATCAACTTTTGTGTTTATTAGAACTGATGCAGTGTCCAGGGGAATGCACTTGAAAAATAAGACAGAATGTAGTAAAAACCCCATTTAATTTAGAAGTTGTTCCATTTATTTGGTTTGCCTGCTATCAACTCTCAAAAGGCTGGTTTTCATCTGCTTCCTATTTGCATTTTATTCCACTAGAGAGAGCAGTTCTTGAAATTTGGGTTTTGAGCTTCTTTTAGGCCCATCTTAATGGAATAAATGGTACTGCTACTGACAGTGACTAGTTTTGAAGAAGTGGTAAGAGAAAAACAAATAAACCTACTTTATTGTGTTTTAAATGGACTTACCCATCCTTTAGACTGCGAACCTCCTCAAAGATCAATTATGCAGTTTTTCCTTTGAATATAATACGTTTCTCATGTCTGTATTTATCTATTCCCTTTAATTTTCAAAATATTTAACACCATTAAAAGAAATAGTAAGGTACATATGCCAAGTAGTCTCATGAAGTTGTATTTCTGTATGACTTTTCTAACCATGCTGCTCTATTTTAGTATATCAGAAGAAATAAAAGGAGACTATTATTTATCTTCAGTTCAGGGGTAAAATGATGGCTGTAAATCAGCATATTCCTGCTCACAACAGGTTGGGAATCTTGTACCTTAATTCCTTATCAAGTGTCTGTTATCTGGGACCTGACGTTTTTTATCATGCACTGTTACTATTTAAGGAGCTACAGCGTGAAAAGAGTACACCACTGTCATCAACAATTTTCTGTGTGCACACTGTCATCTTCTGTATGAACAGCAATGGATTAAATCAACTTATTTTTGTTATTATTATTTTCAACCATGGCTGTTATTGTCAGGAGGCAGTCTACAAGTGGTTTTTTTCTGGCTTGTGGAGACTGTTAATGTCCTACTCAACCCAGTTTACCTTTGCAGTGATTTTCTTGTTTGAGAAAAGCAGGACTCTTACATTGTCTAAGCATGGGAAGAATGCCCGGTGGCCTCAGCAGTAACACCGCTTCACTTGCCTCCTTGACATTCCCCAAATTGTGATGATGGAAATGACTGCTCTTCAAACTCCTCCTGACTTTCTTATGCCTCACACAGAAATTTCAGTGGCAGTTTTCACCCTAAGGGCAAGAATACAGAGTCTTTTAGCTACTGAGCATGCAGGGAGTAGTACTAACTTTTCCCACTGACATCCTGTGTGTCATCAGGACCAGAAGATCTTCTGTTTGGGTAGTATGGAAATTACGGAAACTTAACACAGTTTGCGTTCATTATTGAGGACTTGGATTCTGCAGTCTTACTTGTGATTTTTCTTTTCTTAAACAGGGTCAAAATTACTCAGTGGTACTTTCAGTGGAAGACAACTGTTATAGGTGCAAGGCAGTGTCTGTTTTGAAATGTCACAGCAAAGATGCTGAATCACAGGATCTAATCAATGAGGAACCAGCAGAGACCTTCCGAATGAGATTCTGTGCGATTGGCAGTTTTAGTGAGGAACTGGTATATATTCAGCTAGTTTTGATACCTTCTCAATTAAAATGGCTTAGACGCTGAAGACAGGTCTGCAAAATCTGTAACAGTGAGTGATTTTCTTGAATAACAGCAGCTGGTTTATTAGAAATACGCTCTTAGATATACATATATTTTGCAATGAGTGTCATGGTTGTGACTGCCAAACATAATGTTAAGGGCGGAGAAAGTAGTTGATTATATGGAAATGATGCTGTAGCTATAAGGAAATGGTGGATCAGTTGCTTTTCTATAACCGTAGTGTGCTTTATGGAGGAAAGTTTGGAAGGTGTGAAGGGAAAATGTTAAGAAGACTGTTTGGTTTAAATTGCTAATCGGTCCTTTTTTCTGTCTGTTGGCAAGATGTAATATTTTTCTGTCTTATTTTTCTTCATCATAGAAATAAGGGCTTCTATATTTTGGTTAAATATCGCCCAGGATAAAAAGGATAAGAGCCCATTCTAAAGAAGCATTAAAGACATGATAAGGATTCTTAAATCTAGACTAAAGTACATACAAACATCAGAGTATATGCTAGCAGCTGTGCCCTCCTGCAAAAATGTGAAGTTTGTTTCTTGTTGGAGGACCTCTTGCTTCAGAAAGGTGCATCAGAAGTTGTTTTAAAGGAATACGCTTTTAGGTCAAGAGATTTCATTAGGTAGCATTTACATATTCAACACATAAATGTGAAACTTTATGTGAGCGTTATATAAGACCTGCCATGCAATTAAAAAAAAAAATAATTAGGAAGTGTGGAAGTTTCAGTTCACGTAGCAGTAATTACTGCATAACACCTCCGAACCGTGTTCTAGTGACATTTTGCTGCTAAGCTGTGTGTGTAGTGCTAGAATCAGAAACTTTTTCACTTGAGTAACATCTTTAAAGTCCTTCAACTCTACTCAAGGTAGATGGGTTCTGTTAATTAAAGTCTGTATCATGATGATCCATTTAGCTTTGTATAGTAGAGATGGGGTTGCCGATGGAACTTGTCCTTTCCTGTTCTACCCATGAAACTAGACAAAATCTTCCCATGCCTCTGGGGAATACTGCTTAGTTTCAAGGAGAAATGGAGAATTCTTAATTTCCTTTCAACAGCATGATTTATTTCAGGCATGATTTGACAAAAACACAAATTCACAGTTTTAACTTTAATTTTCTTAGTACAAACATTGTCATTTTCCTAGCAGCAGTTGCTTCCCAGGCTTTGTGGGACCTTGGAAAATGTGTGCATTTTGTTGGCGTGGTTGCATGTGGTTTGAAAATACTAGTTCTTGCATAGACAGCATTGGAGCCCCTAGCTGGTGGCTATCAATTATTTTGGGCACTTTGGTGGGTCCCCTTATGCTGGATCTTCTTGGCAGACTTCGGCTAAGCTTCTTGGTGGATGAGCCTCTGAAGCTCGAACTGGAGTAGATGCCTTCCATAGTCACTTACTTTTTCTAAGCTAATTGGGGGTGAAAATTATTTTAGTTGATTTGAATCTTAGAATGCCAGGTTGGAGGTGACCTCACGGATCATCTGGTCTGATCTTTCTACGCAAGCATGGCCTAGACTAGATTTGATTTGTCATTTTTGTCATCTTAGGAAATCACTGTAGAAGGTTTGTCACCTTTTGGCTTTTCAGGGTGGAATTCAGCACTTGAATTAGATGAGAAGTTCCCAAGAATGGAGTTTAGAAAAGCCAGGATGCTGGGATGAAATGCCAAAGAGGAGATTCTATCTAGAGTCTTGTTCTCTGGAAATGAACACCTTCTGCAGTCGTGATACTGAATCACAGTCTCATAAAAATTCCAAAGCCTGCATCTCTTCTGCGCTTAGGTGCCTCTCCATCCTTTTGGGTCTGGATGACAGCTCATGCTTTCCTTTTAAAGCAGAGGAGCAGAACTATAGAAGAGATGAGTAACTGTAGCATTCCCCCAGAAAGTGAAACATTAATATGGGAGCCTGAATGTCAGGTTAAAGCCATTTCCCCTTGTCCTGTCCCTACAGACCCTTGTCCAAAGCCTCTCTCCAGCTTTCTTGTTGGCCACTTTAGGTGTTGGAAGACTGTTCCCCAGAGCCTTCTCTCCTCCAGGCTCATGGGACATTGCTGAAAACCTGCTTTTCAGCTTACTTAGTTGTTTATGATGGCCATGATGGCAAGTGTCAGGACATTAGGTTTATTCAGTAAAGTGTCAGCCAACAAACTTCGCTCCGATGTGACAGCTCTTCTTTCATTTCTAAGCAATGATCAGAGATGCCGGGGTTAGTTTTTGAGGCTATATCCACCATAAGCCCTGCAAATTTCCACTTAATACCCACTTACCCACAATTCAGCATCATGGCCAGAAGTTATCTGGGTTTGACATAGAGCAGCCAAAGAGTATGTGCCAGTAAAACAGATGAAGATAAGATTTCTGTTACCGAAGTCTTGGCTTTGAAGTTCATTTGCTTATTGAGTACAAGAGCAGCTTTCTTGGACGCTCCTTCTTGCCCCTCTGCTCTTCCATTCCTCTGGCAGAGCGTGTTTATTTTGTTGAAGGTTTTATTTTCTGCTGAAAATGCAGGAAATTCAGACAGCGCTCTTGGAAGTTCCCCAAAGCTAATACAAACAAGATACATATGCTTCTCTTAAAGTAACTAAAAATAAAGTAAATTATTTGAAACTATTTAACTGCAGAAATTCCCCTCTAAAGAGGAAAGGGAAGTTGAAATCAGTATAGTTGTGGATGCTGTTAAATTATATTATCAAGGTGAAATTCCCTGGAGTGTCAGCTTGTCAACTCTACACAAAAGAGTACATCACCCTGGAGTTCATAACGGTGTTCAGGCAGGCGTGGAAGAGCTGAAATGGTCAAAACCACCATCACTTGACATATTCCTTAGCACATAGCAAGCTAGATGAAAAAAGTAATGGAAAACGGACCGAAGTGGTCCATTCATCTTGACTTCTTGTGGATGCAGTTGATGGATCTGGAGCAGTTTACTGAGTCTTTCCTCCTTGTTTCAACCTGGTAAAAAGAAGAATGGCAGGAGCTGCCAGTTTTGTGTTAATTTGGTATTTAGTATTTTTGATATGTGTTAAGTATATGATCTGTGTATCCTTTTATTTTCCATAGCTGACAAAACTGCCTTTAAAGCCATATCTGCATAATGAAGGAAGTAGTTGTTAACGATTACAAGATTTTATGTTTGCATCTTAAGCTAGAGCTCCTTCAAGTAGCTTCTTTTCAGCTTTTGCATACTGTATGCACTCCTTACTGTGCCACAGAGGTGTCTGCAATGGCAGTAACTGTGAACTAAAGCCACCAAGCTTCGCCATAAAGAAACTTGCCCTTTGGAAAATTCAGATGTCAAAGCATCCTATTAGGGGCAGCAAGATACCACTCGCTAAAAGCTATTCATTGCCATAAGCAGTAACTTCAGAACTGTGTTTGGACATGTTTCTTTGGGTCAGCTTGCATTTCCATCATGTATTTCTTTTCCTATTACAGGTGACGCTGCTGCTTTATTTTATCAGGTTTCTTTGGATTAAGACTTCAGTAGTATTACTTTCCTTGTGGCTTGGGGCTTTTTTTCCACCCTGTTTGCATTGTGTGGGTGTAGTGTATTGCATTACCCATCCCTGCTCGGGTTTTGGATTTTTAGGCAGAAAGCTTCTTCGTGCTCATTGTGCTAATTGTATAACTGCCTTTTTGAGAGCAATCGTTGTGCCATTTCAGCAGGCAGAAACCTCAAGCAGTTACTTACCTGAAGGTATCCGTGGGATGGAAAATTGCTGCAATGTGAATGCCCAGTGAGAAGTGGGGCTTTTTTAGTTGGTGGTAGTGTCCTGGATGTATACATTTATTGTTGTTTGCTGCTCTGTTAGATCTCTGATTTTTAAAAAACTTTTAATGTAGACCTGTTTAGCCTTTAAAGTACATGTTGCTTTGGATTACGAATTAATATACATACAGTTAAAAAGTGAAAAAAAATACTGTTGCATTTGAGTGAATAAATAAATATATAATCATATTATTATACATCTTGTGGAGATGATGTGAAACTTAAGTTTGTACACTAGTGCTTTTTAGAATCATAGAATAGAATCACAGAATGGTTTATGTTGGAAGGGACCTTAAAGCTCATCCAGTTCTAACCCCTTGCCATGGGCAGGGACACCTTCTGCTAGAGCGGGTTGCATCCATGCTGTGGAATACCCCAGGTACCACCCAGAACTGGGCAGTGCTCAGCTTATAGCCTGTACCCAGGACTGAGGGTCAACAGATGAGCCAGGCTCAAGCGAGAGGCTTCTGCATGGCTCAGAGACAAAGCAGGGACAGGAGCACTTGAGTCAGTTCTGCAGAGAGGACGCATCTCATGTGGCAGCCTGAGGCTGGCCCAAGAGAACATCAGGCTGCTGGGGTCGCAGGCTGCAGTCACAGAGGAAATGGCTTCAGCGAAGCTAACAGGATCCTCAAAATGTTCCTTTCTCTAAAACTTAACACAAAGCTTATTTCATCGTGAAAGAGCTTCATGTCCATCCTTGCTATGGGTGCCTTTTCATGACAGCACAAGTGACTGAAATTCTGGTTTTCAAATGTAACTATAATTTTCCATACAAAATAGTATAGGGGGAAAGAAAACAGATTAATTTCATTGCTGTTTTTTTATTAGTACAAGCTCCGAGGGATGGTTAAGCAAAGTTAGCCTTAATGACACATGGACATGCTTCCTTTTTTCTCCCAAGAATAGTCAACATTTAGAGGCTGGAGAACTGCGTTCATTCATAATAGAACTTTTTTATCCAGTTCTTTGTTATTATAAAAATCAAAATTAATGGCAAATCAAAAGGGTGAGCACTCAGAATGTTCTGATGTAGGAACCAGGAGATGGCTACCATAAATTAAGCGGGTTTTTGGTGACCCTGGATTCTTGTATGTTGGTATTTAGGTTGCTTGACTTCTCTGGTATTTTATAAGCCATATACTTTCAACTGTTTTTACACCTAAGTGTCTTTACAGCAGTATATAAGTATCGAATTTTCTGGAAGTCTTTTTCCGGAAGGATACCATGCTAATTATTAATTATATTGCAGTAAGGAAAGCAACAGCATTCCAGGATGGTCAGAGACAAGAACATCCAGCTCTGCCCATAGTTTGCTTTGGCTTTGCACATTTGTGTGTTCCTTATTAGTGTTTATCAAACTCAAATTATTTTTCTCCAGATAGCGTTCTCATTCCTGTGCTCGTTGTTTTTTCCTCTGCATCCTGTCAGCTTGGTTTCATTCTCTTTTCTCTGGCATTATCACTTGCTTGTTCCTTTTCCTTTCAACAAAAGAGATCCAGACTACCCACAACTGTACCTGGATCTCTTGTAGCTGTTGCTGCCTACTTTGTTCCTTGTCAACTAGAACATGACCAAGCATCTGGCTTTTTGCCTTAAAAATGAAAATCTTTGCTGGAAAAGGTAGCACATTTAATTCCATTCCTGAGAAGAAACTGTGGGGTGGTTACCTAGGATTACCTGCAGTAATGTTAGTGCTGTGCCTACATTTCCATCCCCTTTGTAGGCATGATTTCAAGTCTCAGAAAGTTGGTAGCAACCTTTAGCTTCCACATTTCCTTTAATGATGGGTATAATTATTTATATGAGCATAAACTAAAGAAAAGGAGGGGGAGGACTGGTGCTCATCAGTGTCAACAGAGGCATTATCTGAGCTCTGTTTTGTAAAGGAGCACTATAGTAATTTTAAATGTGAATGCTGTGTTGAATTTGCCAATTGTAAGGAATAAGAAAATGCCATTACTTTTCACTCCTCTCCCATTGAAGTACAGATTGAAACTTGTCTACCTGTTTCCCTCCAAATCAACATCTGGCTTTTTCTGTCAAAGAACAACTAATTCAGTCAAATAAATAGCCTTACAAGATTGCAGTGGGTGATGTGGTAGTCCTTGTCGTGGCCATACCTGTTGAGCATTTCAGCTGTCTTCAGTCTGAAAGCTAATATGCAGGGTAATGAACTTCTCTTCAGCAACTCAAATGATTCTGTAACCTTATTTATATCTGTTGTTACGCCATGTCTAGATGCAGGGGGGCCATAGCTTGATAGGTGAGCAACAAAAGCACACATTTTATCATTTTATCAGCTCTTACGGCATTTCTCCATTGTCTCATCCAAACGCTGTCCTTGGCTTTCTGCTTGTTTTTTCTGGTTTTGAAAACTTTTAAGCCTTTACAAACACTAATCACTGATTATGGGAGCATACAGCTTCTCCAGGTAGCATATATGCAATACTGTGATTCAGTGACACTTCTTTGCCTGTTATGGAGCTCAGTCTTCTTCTAAGTGGTTTCTTTGTGTAGTCACTTGTCAGTAAAAATCTTCTCTGTAGCTACTGGGTTTTTTTTCACTTGGGTCCCAGATTCCTTACCTGGAATACAGTAGCTGAAAAAACAGATAGTTGGTTCTGTCCATCAGCTTCTAAAAGTTTTAAATATATTTACTGAGCAATAACCTCTGGTAGGTTTTAATTGTCTGAAGCTGACCTGTAGCAGAGTCTGCCTTTTCTTGAAATGACATGTTTGGAGATGGTTAGCAATGCTTTCTGATTAAACTAGCTGTAATGCCCAGGTTTTAAGTTCAGCATATCTTATTAAAAAGCATTTAGTTTTTGAAAAGCAATTGTGTGGCTTGTTACCTTTCTGGTAACTGTATAGATCTCACTTGATCCTGAATCATAATGTTTTTGCAGAAGTGATGTATTCTGTAGTTTAGAATAATGTCTCAGTCACCAGGTCATCCTGTTGCACTAGGGAGAGAATTACACCAATGCTTAGAGCTTTTTAAAAGCCACCATAATATACCATATTCTGACATAAATCCGAGTTGACAGGCAAGTACCACTCCCCAGATAAGTTAGCCAAGTCTGGATTGCTGGAGCACTTATTTCACTTTTTGTCTAATATTTTGCATTAAATACATTTCACATCATGTAACGGGGAAGCTATTTTATAGCACTATAAATAGGAAGCTACAGACAGAGGAGCCACCTGTGTTTTGAATCTAAAGATTTTTCTGTCATAGAAGAATGCGATCACATTGACAGGCTAAGTAGTTGCAGTGATCTGCTGTGTAAGGGTTTCTGCCAACATGGTTAGCACACTGCAGTGTGAATTACCACACTACAGTGGTAATTCAGGTGACAGAGGCAAAGTCAATAAAAAACCAGGAGTTGATTCTCACATTCAGAAAAAAATGGGTAACCTCCACAGTTAGGCATCATTGCTGGAGAGGGAGATTTAATTGGAGTGTATGCACCAAATACTGTTGTTTAGACAAGAATTATAGAATCATAGAATCCCAGGACTGGTTTGTGTTGGAAGGGACCTTAAAGCTCATCCAGTTCCAACCCCTGCCATGGACAGGGACACCTTCCACTAGAGCAGCTTGCTCCAAGCCCCTGTGTCCAACCTGGCCTTGAACACCGGCAGGGATGGGGCAGCCACAGCTTCTCTGGGCACCCTGTGCCAGTGTCTCAAGTTTCACAATTTAGAAAGGCTTTCATCACTTAAATCTCCTTTGCCCATGCAGAAGTCAAGCAGTGTGGGTAACCAAATCAGAGTGCTGATGTGTTTCAGCATCCTCAACACCATGGAAGAGATGGAGGACTAGGTTAGGAGAATGATGCTGCCCTTGCAGGAAGAAACTTACCTTTGTTTTCCACTGAAAGTAGCCAGAGCAAAGCAGTACCAAAGAATTTTGCTCTTTAATTGAATCTAACCAGGATAATGACATGTTCCCGTGTTCTCTTCTGACTTGCTAAGAGCATATATCTGACAAGTGACGATTCCTACAATGCTACCTTATAGAAGAAAATAACTACGTACGGATTGAATGACAGTCCAACAAAATGCTGTTGCAAGAACAGCCTCCTTGTGAAGTATTTAAGTGCCTTATGATAACACAGAAAATGAGTGCTTTGTAGGCAGTCGGCAAAAGGAAATGACAGTGGTTTCAGTGTTCGTACTAAACAGAAAAACTCAAGCTGGTTTGGTATGCTTCACGTTCTTGCCAGACCTGTAAAGTCTCGCAATCCAATGTTTGATGTGGTAGAGAGACCTAACAAAGCAAACAAAGTAGATTTGCCTTTTTTACCCTATCCCAAGGGAGGACAGACAGCTCTCCCATATGAACAGCTGTATCAGGTACATCCTGATGTGCAGCCCAAGGAGAGAAATACAGGCAGCCAGCAGGGGTTCTCATGCCAGCTTGCTCAGTGTAGAAAGTTTGAATTTCACAATCATCAGGGATGGTTTGCCACAGGCATTGACGTGATGAAAAGCTCTACAAGTTTATCTTGAGCATTAAGGCTTAGCGCACTACAGAAGATGTCTTTTATCATTCATTACAAGTATTCTTCTGTGCTAAAAATACACGCAAAAAAAGGTCAGGATAAAGTCTGGAGAACAGTGGCAGATGTTGAGGGGTCAGTGGGGTTTGATCCAGTCAGTTTTCCTTCTACTGTCTTTGCTTTTCTCTTCCACCAGCCGCTTTTAATTTTTATGATATTTTTTTCCTCTCTTTTTCTCCCTATCCTGGCTCCCCAAGCAGGGGCTCACCAGGAAATGTATTGAATTAAATGTATCCTGAAATGCTTTTACTTAGCATAGGAAGAATTGAAAAGACTTAAATTCACTTAACCCCTAGTGAATTTGGCTGATTACAATATGTTAATGCTTTTTTGGCATGAGAAGATGGCTGCTATTGAGAGAATCAAGCTATGAGGCTGAATGAGTGCAGTGCATTTCAGTTAAGATTTTGGTTATTACATGAGAAAACAGATCTCTTTCCAGATAGATATGCCAGATTTGCTCACTGTGGAGACTTTAACCAGCTAATAGCTCCATTAATAATAATCACCTGCGCACTATCTTACTACCTTATAGGTGTTACAATGGAAAAGGGCACACTAACCTTTTATTCCTTTCTTAAAGGCACAAGACTTGAATGTGATCGAGGAAGTTATCCGAATGATGTTGGAGATTATCAACTCCTGCCTGACAAATTCCCTTCATCACAACCCAAACTTGGTGTACGCGCTGCTTTACAAGCGGGATCTCTTTGAGCAGTTCCGAACTCACCCTTCCTTCCAGGACATAATGCAAAATATAGATCTGGTGAGTGATACATTATTTAGAGGATGCTTATATGTGGTTATCTGATCTCTTTATCCTCTTGAGAAGTGGAAAATACTCATCATCTTATCAGTTTAGTTTAAAAAGTATTAAAATGTTGAGTTTCTCTTATTTTCTGGGCCTCCTCTGTGATTCTGGACGACATCTTTAACTTGGCAGAGCCAGAATTCCTCTGGCAAGGACTTCCCATACTGCGATGCTGAAGACATTCAAGGCCAGACTGGATGTGGTTCTGGGCAACCAGATCTAGTTGAAGACGTTCCTGCTTTATGCAGAAGGGTTATATTGGATGACCTTTGAAAGTCCCTTACAACCCAGACTATTCTATGAATCTTTCACTCCAATAAGGAAGGGCAGCATCAGCTTCTCTTAACTGCCTCTTTTTAGAAACTTGTCTTTTATGGAAGAAAAAGCCAATTTTCATCACCAACCAATTTTCCTTCTCTCTTACTCCCATTACCAGCCAATAAGTGACTATACAGGGAATTACTTTTTTTAATAATAAAGAACAGGGACTCAGCTGCCAGATTTCCTGGCTGTAGAACCATAGAATCCCAGACTGGTTTGTGTTGAAGGGACCTTAAAGCTCCTCCAGTTCCAAACCCTGCCACGGACAGGGACACCTTCCACTAGAGCAGCTTGCTCCAAGTCCCTGTGTCCAACCTGGCCTTGAGCACTGCTACAGATGGGGCAGCCACAGCTTCTTTGGGCACCCTGTGCCAGCGCCTCAGCACCCTCACAGGGAAGAGCTTCTACCTAATATTTAACCTAAATCTCTCCTGTTTGAGCTTGAACCCATCAATCCCTTTTCCTATCACTACAGTCCCTAAAGAGTCCGTCCCCAGCATCCTTGTAGGCTCCGTTTTAGATACTGAAAGACCTCAGTTTTCTTTCTGTATGTGAATGCTCTTGGCTTTCACCTGCAAAGTCTCTCCACAGCAATCCCTTTGGATAAGTAAACATATTAGAAGAAAACAAAATTAAATAGCTGTGGAGTAGAAGCTGTTACCAGTGTGGCTCTCCATGGAGTATGACTTTGGAAAACAGTTAGCTGTTAATTAATTACTGCTGCAGCTGATAGTGGCTTTAATGTACATACTGAGAATCTGAGTAATGACTCCTGGTAGAAAATAACAGATTTTAGTTGCAATAAATATCTCTTTGTCCTCCCCTCAGTTTTTGCAGAGCTAGGCAATGCTTGAAGTCACACTATGACCACTAGATGCAAAATACTGGAAGGAGATGCTGAACAGGGCACTAAATTTCTTGTTGCAGCGAATAACACATTTATTCAGATGATTTAAAATTTGCTGAGGTTCTGTTTTGATCTGCTTTTATTTTAAAGTATTACAGGAGATGGAAAGACTTCTGATGATCCATAAAAGAATATGATTTTAAATGTCTAACTGAGATCCTTCTCTGTACCTCACTCTTCCTCTTCTGTTCTTACTTTGTATTTTCTGGTTGTGCAAGAGCTTGGAGAGCAGAAGATTCAAAGATCAAAACTCTCCAAACTTTAGGCAGCTGCAGGCTACAGCTATAGCATGCTACTGCCTGGATTGTAAGGGCAAGATGTCTTTGAGTTGTGTAAAGAGAGAATACAGCGCAGTAAAGATAAGTCTTCTTCACTCCTGACTTGGGACAGGGACCTCCTCTAGTTACTTGTCCAGATCCAGGAAAACTAGTAGTGCCCAGATCCTTCTGCATGGCAGCCCCATGCTTCCCACAGGTAGCAGCACATCCTTTCCTTTGTAACACTTAAATGTAGGTTTTCCTCAACAATTTCAACAATTCCTCCCCAAAACTATTTAATATTGGGTTACAGCGTAATGCCAGTTACATTCAGAAACTATTTTAAAGCTTTCCAAGGGAGCACGTTGAATTTTTAAATAGCTCCTTTGTTAGAGAAGTGAGGATGTCAGAAAAATAATATTTTTTTTTTTAAATGTACCTGTCACCAGCTGGTGAATGGTGAGAGCTGTCAGGCTTGCAGATCTGAATAAAAGATTAGATACAGCTGGCTCCTCTGCTACCCTGTCATGTCCTCCACTGCACACACAGTATTGGCAGCACCACCACGTGCAGAACCAGTCTTTGTCCTCTGTGCTACAGCCAAAATGTTTTAACTGGTCTTCGAATCCCTTGAGAATGTGGCAAATCATGATAGTCTTACTGTGCACACTCGGGGAATGTGGTCTGGGACCATGTGGGCTCTATCTGTGAGAAGAACCAAAATAGGTTTCTAGATCCCAAACTTTGTTCAGGCTTTTCTCTGCAGCTACAGAGGTGGGAGCTCCATCCTCATGGCTACGTAGAACATTGTAAATGCCAAAATGTAGCTGTGCTCAAAAAGGAGTCATAAAACTGGAGAGAAGAGGGAGTGTGAAATGTTTAAAGATTTCACTCAGTAAATACCTAAACTGTATGTTGCTGGAAGCTTGGAGGATATATTCACAGGGAGGATCTCCCTATAATTGACCTGCTGTTATGTTCTGACTTAAGCATCTATCCCCAACTACTCTGAGAGACAGCATTTTGTGCGGCCAAGGCTGGTTATTCAAAGCAGCATGCATTCATGAACTTAGTGTGTATCAGGAGCTCTGTTGGGTTTCAGACTACTCTGCTCAATGTAATTTAGTGGCCCAAAGCATGTAAAGCATAGGAGTGAACAGCAAATGCTGCAGCTTTTGGTGATGGGATGGTAAGATCAGTTATCTCTCTGAAGCCACCAGAGCATGTCTGCAGAAGCTGTGTGGCATCCTGACTCCCTCCATTGCTACTTTTCCTAGTCATTACATAGCAAAGTATGTTTGGATTATCTCCCCCCATGCTGCAGTGGCAGCATGAATCGCAGAATCCCAGACTGGTTTGGCCTAGAAGGGACCTTAAAGCTCCTCCAGCTCCAACCCCTGCCACGGGCAGGGACACCTTCCACTAGAGCAGCTTGCTC
>WYDI02029789.1:0-35240 GCA_009867235.2 Psittacus erithacus
AAAGGTCCCTGGACCTGAGGGCAATGCAACAGACAGCACAGCTACTCCGGTTCCAGGCACAGCAGCTACACCACCCCTAAAGCAGGGTGTTTGTAATTTTAATTATAATGGTCACTGCTTGTTCTTGTTCTGTCAATGCTGCCCTTTGTGTACAAACTTAGGTAATTAAAAAAAATAACCAAGATTCAAAACCTTTTACTTTTGAGTGGTTTTACTTTAAATTAAAGTTTGATATTTTCCACTAATGCATTTCAGATTTATCATTCTAATGTGTTGGGAGCTTGTCCTAACCCTGAGGCACCTCATATCCTGGAAGAAAGACAATTAGTTCCTGTCAATATAGTCATTCAGTTAATGAAATATCTAATAATACAGATCATCCATTAGTGGGCTATACCACAACTTAAATAGTCTACTAATTCTTAAATCCTTAGCTATGCAATCCTACTGCATACCAGCTAGGCTCGTCTTCAAGGACTGTAAAGAAAGACTTCCGTGAGCGTAATAAAACCAAGGGTCCAGCTTCTCAGAAGCAAGAGCCTTTCTCTTCATTTTAATGTTTAGTTCCTTATTTTTGTCTCTTCATTTAGAAAATGCTTCAAGTAGAGCTGATAAGCCTTCCTTCTGTCTTGTATCAAACATCAAATACACACTATAACATGCCCCTGCTTCCCCTTTCCGGAGCTGACTGCTGTTCCAATGCCCTTGAAGACAATTCCCAGGTAACTAACTCATCCTTGACATCTTCATTAGTTGGCCCTTTTCCTGGCACAGCAGGATGTGGGCCTTACAGCCTGAGCAGACACGTCTGTCATGAGGTGTTTCCATGGAGTCTCACTCCACTCACTTGAAGCAACCATACGTATCCAACCCATAGAACCATTGAGTAGTATATGGATAGGCAAGGACCTTAACGCTCATCTAATTCCAACCCCCTGCCATGGGAAGGGGCACCATCCACTAGACCAGGCTGCTCACAGCCTCATTCAACCTGTCCTTTCTTTCTGAGACGTGTGCTGTGATCTGTAATAAATCTACACCACCTTTCAGTCCACCGTCCGTATTTAGGCACTTTCAGAAACACCAGAGTCCTTTTCCACCAGGAACCCTATCCAGACCAGACCAGCCAATCTGACTCGCCGCGCCTGCACCCTCGGCGCCGAGGCGGGCATCTTCCCGCCGCCATTTCAGCAGTCCTTCCGCAGGAGGCAAAGCGACACTTCCCCCTGCGCTCGGGGTGTGCGCGGGGAGCGAGCGGGACAGCAACGCTCGCACGCGCACGCACGCGCACGCACACGCACGCGAGCGCTGCCGAAGCGCAGCCTCCCCGGACGCTGCTTTCGCCGAGGGGCCTCCTTCCTCGCCAGCTCCAGTGAGCGCAGGGATAAAGCCGCCCCCGGCAGCCCAGCCGGCAACAGCGCCGCCGTGGCGGGATAGCGTTTCAGTCTGCCCTCAGTGAGCCCCCACCAGGGCGGGGCCTGCCGGCGGAAAGTGCTGAGTCACGGCCTGACGTGCTGTGCCGTCACGTGTGGCGCCGGGCTCCGCTCCCGCTGCTGCTGGGGCGCAGAGCACGGCCCGTGCCGCGCAGGTTCCGCTCGTTTCTTCGCTTTACCCTCCGCGCGCTGCCGCTCCGCTCCGCCGCTGGCCGGCATGGGTCTGCTGTCGCAGGGCTCGCCGCTGAGCTGGGAGGAGACGCGGCGGTACGCGGAGCACGTGCGGAAGCACGGCATCCTCCAGTTCCTCCACATCTACCGCGCCCTGCGCGACCGGCACAAGGACGTCCTCAAGTGGGGCGACGAGGTGAGACCCCGGTGCGCACCGCACCGAACCAGCACGGCCTGATGCGGCCTCCGCCTCCCGGGCGCAGGTGCGGCGGCGGGGTGGGCGCTACTGTGCTCTGCTCCCCTCCGGTGCTGCCCGGGCCTTGCCCAGGGTCCGGCAGCTCGGCCGCTGCTCTCGACGGGAGGGGATTGCTCAGGCTGCCCGCCGGGGCTTTGTTTCCAGCGCACGCAGTGTCGCTCCCTCGCCGCCTCCGGCTGCGCGGCAGGACGGCCCCGATGCTACCTAGTGATTTCTAAACGCTCACACAACTTTCAGCGCTTCCGTCGGGCATCGGTAAACCCGACGGTACCCCTGGGGAGGTGTATTGCTGTGAGAGGTGATGTCTGGCAGCACTTGCTCGTTCCCGTGAGCTTGTGTTCTCTGCAGTGAGGTCTGGTTAAAGCATGTGTACGTCTAAACTTCAAGGTAATGCCTTGGTCTTGGAAGGGGAGCAAGGGAATCAGGGACGGGATGTGGCAGATGGGCTCAACAGCACCACCCGTCTCACCTCGCTCCAGGTTCCTCTGTGGTCCTGGCTTGTCCCTGTGGAAAGGGACCTGCCAAACCTTTATTTTACTTCAGTCTTCCAGGCATCTGGCAAAAGTCAGCCTGCCTTTCTAACAACGATGAGGACAGTCGCTCAGGTCATGACTTGAACTTTGTTACAGGTGCTTTGTGCCCAAGGACCGTAACTTTATTTGCAGGTCTTAGCTGTGCAAGCCTGTGCTGAATTGTGTCCCAGACTGACAGCACTCTGTGAGGAGCAGAAGCTCCCTTCTCTTTTCAGAATTCTTTGAGGGTCCTGGCTTTCCCTGGAGACAGGGGGTTGGATGTGCTGCGCTAGTAGCCATTCTTCATCATGGTGCTGGTGTGGTCCAGCGTGTCCCATTGGGATGTTTGTGATGTGACTGCCTGGGAGTTCAAAGAACAGATTGGGAAGTGAGTAGCATGGGGGCTTCTCTTGGCATCTCTGTTTTGTGCTCCATTTCCTTTCTGAATGGCAAAGGTGTTTCTGAGAAAACTTTATCCAGGGGTAACAACAGGTTTTCACAGATGCTCTTTGCCAGAGGAAAATGCTGTTCCATTGAGCACCTCGAGAGACCTTGGTTATCAAAGTTTGTTCTTCTTTTAAGGAAGTGATGTCATATCTCACACTGAACAAGGCAGGCGCTGGAGCACAGGAGCTGCTTTCAAGAAGTCTGAGTAAGGGCTTGGCTACTAAAAATATCCTGTAAAGGGACTAATTCTGCCATAATGTCTAGCCTACACTGAAGGGTTTTGCAGTCAGTGGTGCAGGCTCAGGAAGTTTAAATCCATGTCTGACTTACCTGTGTGCCTTCATCTCTTGTATGACTGAAGTTATGCTGATAGAAGAGCCTCACAAGTAGACCTAAGTTCAGGAATATTGATGGAGCAGAGCTTCCCTATTGCTCTGAGACTTAGCTTGGGGGTTTTCTCATTAATCGTTAAGATGGGATACTCATTTTTCAATGGGCATTACTTTCTAGTTGTCCTTGTTTCCTCAGGGTGAGATTTCACAAGATAGCTAGGGCTGATCTGCAAGCAAGCAGGTTCAGCTTCCCTCTTCTTGCTCCAGGCTTGTGTTTCTTTTGCGTTCCTTGCATTGTTACTGGATGTGTGAATTCGAGAACTTAATCCAGCAGAAAACTCTTCTCCTGTTCAGTTTTCTAGGTGGTTCATTTACTTAGAGCTTCCTCTGCTTCACTGTGAGATCCAGCAAGTTCTGCTTAATGTGAAGAAAGTAGCAGAGGTATGTAGAGGAAAGGGGCAAGCAGAACCAGCCATTAAATGGAGGTGTGTTATGTTTAAGGAGATTGTTTTCTTCTGTCATGCCTGGTATGGCAGAGGCAGAATTTTAAGACCAGTATGATTACTATGATTACAGCCACAATTCTGATAAGGAGTTAAGAGCCATAATTGAAATGCCTGTGAACATTGAGAGGTAACCCAGTTAATCACCTACCTCTGATTTTAGCAAATGGGCATAAACTCAGGTGTGGCTACTAATTTTAATTATACTGTATTATGCAATTTTATTTTTTTTTTACATAACACGGCATTTAGGAGTGTGTTACTGTATCACATACTTGCTGCCAGCCTGCTCTTCTTTTGCAAACACAAAAGCATACCTGTCTCCATAACTTATTTCAGCTGTGCTGTAGACAGGCAAGTGGGGAAAGCAGTAAAGTTGTTTTCTGGTTTTAGTTCTCAAATACCTAGTTATTAGAAAGTGGCGCCACATTTACATGCAGCTTAGATGAATCAACTAATTGGACAATTTTCATAAAAAGACTTTTGTGTACTTTGACCTTCATGTATAAAGTCACAGCCTGAGGGTGTTTTGTTGTTTTAAAAACCTCTTGAAGCTAGGCGTCAAGAATGAAGATAACAGCCCTTGTATAATGCTAGCGATTAAATCTGAATTAACAATTACCTCTGTGTTCAAGAGATGTTTCTGAAACACTGTTTGGCGAAAGGTTTTTTGTTTTGTTTTTTTAACTTTATTTTTAGGGACTGCTTCAAATTTCTCAGCACACCCTGAGTTTGTCTTTCAGGGCAGATACGTGAATCTGTAGAGATTGTCCCCATCTAGCTGATGCCATTGTGAAAAGGAAATCCTGTGTTTGCTTTAGAATATAGAACCAGCTTTCTCTTTGGATCTGTTTTTCAGCAGGACTCCACTTCTCAATATGTGTTGTAAGACTCATCATAGAACTGTGATGGTCGTTTGGGGTGCTTATAATTTTCCCTGTGGTCCCAGGGAATGAAACTGTGGGGAATGATCATATGCTTTCTGTTTCTTGGGTACTAAGCAAAAGTGTTGAGGCTTAAAAGTGCTAACAGAGCAGGATGGTGGCATTTGTTTTCATGAAAGTAAGGTAGCATCGCAGCTTGCGTAGCAGGGCAGCATTTCCTAATGCTCCCATATTCCCGTGACTAAGAGCTGAAAAGATCAAAACACTGGTTCTGTTGCCTCTTGAAAAGTCAGCTATCTTCTTGCTTTCAGGGTTAGTAGAACCAAGAGCTGTTGCCTTTCCTGGGAGCAGGTTTTTTTGCTCTGTTTTCCACAACCATGAAGCCTTTGCAATGGTAAAAAAAAAAAACAAACAACAAAACCCAAAACCTACAGATGTGGGTATAGCAGAGAATAAGACTTGGTTAAAAAAATCAAATCTTTCTAAAGGTCTCTTTGAAGCTGTGTTTGCAAGTAGAGGTCTTTTGTATCTTAATCATCCTTCTGCCTCATTTAAAACTGACAGTTGGCCTCTCTGTTTATGCTCGGCTTCTCCTTACTGTGGAACTGTCTCATTATCCCTCAGCAAGCCCTTCTTTATTATCCTTGCCTTAATGCCTGCGAAAGTTGGGCAACAGTTAGATCTGCTGCTAAGACCCCATCACACTAACCAGTACGGTCTCACAGTCTCCTTGTGTTTTCATCATCCTGTCCCATCCATCAACGTATGCTTATGTTTGTATTTGCAGAGTAGCAGTCATTATTAGTATTTTGTGCAGCAGATGCAAAAATCTGCACTTTTTCTGTACTGGGTTTTAAAACTCCAGTAGAGTTAGTAGGTATTATGTGAAACAATTCATTTGTGCACCTTGGCAGCTGGTGGTACCAAAAGAGTTTAAAGGGTTTTTGAGAGTAAAGCAAAGCCTATTCTGCTGCTTCCCAGCTTTTGTCCCAAAAAGCTCTCTTCTGTGCCAGCGCATTACCAGTCTCCTGTGCTGTTCAGTGCCTCCTGTCTGCTGATTGCATTCCTCCAGCTGACGGATGTTGCTTAAATTTCACTTTGCAGCCTAATACGGATGCTCGGATCAGACAAGTGGAATGGTTGGCCTTTGGCTAGGCTCACAGCCATTGCTTTGTGCTGAGCAGGCACACAACTGTATGAATTGTGACACTTCATGCATAACTGCCTATATGTATGTATTCATACATGCATGTAATACTTGTCTTCTGCAGTCTGTTTTGCTGCTAAATGGGACAGGTTGGTTGTTTTCCAGGCCTGGACACCTATCTGGACTGGGAAGAAACAATACAAGCAAGAAGAGCTGAAAAAGGAAAATTGACTGGGACAAAGAAACAGTAAAGAATAAGGGGGAAAATGTTGAGAAAGGCATGCTGGAGGGAGATCTGCTGAGAAGGAGGAGTGTAGAATGCAAGCATGGGCAAAAATGACAGTTTTATTTGCAAGTGTATGTGAATGACTTGCCCAGCCTTGTTTAGTGAAATTTGACATAATGACCCTTTTGTTGTGTATCAGACTGTTCCTGTCAGTGTTGGGACATAGCACACAGTAAGCATCTTTGGCTTTTAGAATGCTGTTTTCTTCATGGAAACTTTTAAGTGAAATTTGAAGGTCTTTAAAATGGGTTTGATAATAAATTGTATAAGGCAGTGTGAAAAATGTGCCACTGCACTGCTTGCCTGTTAGCTCTTTATTTTTTTTTTTTAAACCTTTGTTTGGTCTTTCTTCCCTATCAATTAGTTTTTTAATCATACCTTATAAATAAGTTAGATAAGAACTAAAATGAATATTTGCTATTCAGCCCTTCCTCGTACAAGAAGCGAAGCAACCCCTCTCAGATTCTGTGAGGGGCCAGAGGTTTTTTACTAGAATGTCCCAAAGGTGTGGCCTCTGATTAAGAAGATGCAAGACTCTTTCAAGCCTTTTCCTTCTTCCTAATGAAAAGCTGGGCTGTGAAAAAAGCTGCTTTTCCTTTTGAATGATGCTTCCCAGGGACCTAGGTACTGCATTAATGTTTTGCTGCAGTTTACAGCTTGCATGGTTTTGTTTTGCTTTTTGTTTTTGCTGTGGGTTTTGTTGTTTTGTTTTTTTTTCCAGGGCAGTAGCAATGTGTAAATGATATCATCGGTGATGTTGCATTACAGTCTGCAGAACTTCAAAATGGTAAAAATAACAAGCTACATCTTAAAGAAATGGGTTTGGGTTCAGATGCGCACAGTTTGAGGCTCCTGTTTGTCAGCCATTTAAAACCAGGAACAAAGTCTAGGGCATTTTATAACAGTGGTAAATCTAGCTCACCGGCTGCATAAAATAAGTACAGCTACTATCCCTCATATACACAGGTGGAGTTTTGGTCATCTCTTTGCTAAAATACAACAGTGAAGCTTGGTAAAAGACATGTATGCTTGTGGAAAAGGTCAAGCAGAGGTAAGAAAGGACCATGACTGATAAAAGAAGCGATAGGTTCAGAGGGCATTGTGTTGTACAGGAAAGGTGGTGTCCTTTTCTCATTTTGCAAGGAATTTGGCTAACCTGATAGAATAGAGAGGCAGCAGATGTCCCTTTAAGATAATTTCTTTCTTTACAAAGCTTAGATGTTCTGTGGAACAAGATGCTGCATGATAGCTTTGAAGCAGAGACACACACTTACATGGGCAACAAGAATAGACAGCCTGTTGTGGTTTCTTTAAACTCCACATGCTGCAAGATGTATGTCGCTCTATCCAAACCACTTAGATAATTGTCAAGTGACTCATGGGGTTTCTTTAATGTTCATCTGAAACTTTCTAACTAGCTTTTTATTGTATGTGTTATAAATAAAATAGAATCACCAGAAATAGTTGTTGTATTTTCCTGGCTGTTGATAATAGATCTTACTGAAAAGAAATATCAGCCAAGTCATTATGCAGTCATCATCAGTATTCTGGTGCTCTCACATTCTCACTTTGTACAAATTGCTGCAATATATGGAATGCAGAAGTTGCTGTATTTTAAAGGTGTTTATGGGAATCTCATGATTATAATAAAGGCAACATGGCCTGACGCCTTCCAAAATTGTTTTTTACATCTGAGCTTTTGTCCTTTTAAGACAATCACTTTTAGTCTCCTCCTCCCCCAGCAAAATTCCCCAAACAGAATGCGGTTTTGAGTTTCTTTCATGCAGAAATTCCTCATGAGGGCTCCTGCCAAACGTGGCATGTGTGGATGCATCTGAATGGGAGCTGTCTTAATCAATGTACTCGCCTGCTTACCGCATGGGGAGAAGCAGCACTCGTGAATCATCTGGTTTGTCACTTGTCTGCTTGTTCATCCTCTCCCTCTGAGCTTTATTTGGTTAAATAAAGGGACAGTGCATTGATTGTTTACAGATAGATTTAGTGCTTTCTTAATGTTTTGTAGTTGCACCTGTTATTTATCATAGTGGCATTTCTGGGGAAGGGTCTGAAGGTATGATGTTAATGCATCAGCTAGTGCTGCTTGACAGCCTTGAGGGTATATAAGCAACCTCTCAAATGAGTACACTCATGCATGCAAATGCAACTCCTTAAATCTTGACTTGAACAAGATAGGTGCCCTTGAAGAGTCTCCATGTTTATTCCTTCAGTGTATGCTTTGGCTGACAATCCTGAAACTAGTTTTTCTTTCTGGCTTTAATCCTGCTGTCGGGGATAACGTAAACTGAATTACATCTAAACCCTCTAGCTCTCAAAATGTGCGTTATGTGGTGACGTCCCCAGTAACTGATTATTTTGCTTCAACTCTGTTCTTGCGTGGCCAGGTGATGAGGTTGTATGTAGCACAGCACCCCTGACCTACCTGTAAGCTTTGCTGCTAGATGTGTTGTGCGTATGACGGTGCAGGACTTGCTGTAAATTACAGTGAGGTGCTTTATCAAAAGCTAGTTTTGTAATTCATTTGAAAACAGTTTGGAAAGGATATTTTTTTGTTTGTTTGGGTTTTTTCTTTGGTTGGTTGTTGGGGTTTTTTCCCTAAGGAAGCTGCAGTTTGTCATAAATAGTAACCATCCCCATTGTAAGCGTTAATTTCCTCCTTCCCCATCTCAAAGCTTAAATTATCTGCTGTTTGTATATTTCTGATAAATATTCTGTTCACAGTAAACTTCTTTCTGTGCTTGTCAAGTGAATTGCTATGGTCTTGTCACGGGATTGTTGTCTACTACAATTCCTCTTTTGCCACAGGACTTCCTCTTCTTGCTGTACAGACACCTTATTTCAGTTAACAGTGTGAGAAAGGGTGAGTTGCAAAAATGATTTTTGTTTGTTTTTGTTGTTGATGTTGCTTGTTTGGTTTTGGGGTGTTTTTTGTGATCTTGCTTTCTGATGCAAGAGGCAACTTACAAGCTTGCAGCATCCTGTTTCGCAGTTGATCAAGTGGCCTTTTAGTAGTACATAAAAACATCTACCCTGTGTGGAACAGAAAATGTCATTGTGCCAAAAAAGTCCTCTTCTTTTCTGTTTTAAATCTATGAACATTCATAAGTGAGTGTCAAAGTTGCCTTTGCTGTAGAAATCTGAAATTAACATTACCCCAGTATCTTTTTTTTTTTTTTAAAAACACTATTAACCTTAGGTGTTACATAGTACAGCAGTCAAAGAAGAGACACTCTGCTCTCTAATGTGCTACATATTTTTCTTCAGAAGCATTGAAATGGTTATAACCTCTAGATTCTAGTTTTTAATAATCCAGCTTCCTGGTTTGTGGTATGTGTGGCGCAGGACATCCTCCAGTCACATTGTATCACCTGCCGAAGAAAATCTGCAACCCTGGCATTTGCAAGTGGGAGGGGGAACAAGCCTGAGCACTTAGGTGGGGGGCTGGCTGTGGGTCATTGAGATGAGAGCCCCTGCATCCTCCTCCTTTTCGTTATCTGTGGTTGTCTTTATTGTGGCATAGAAGTTCTTAGTTTTTTGCTTATTGTCAATGTAATATAAAATATCATCTGTATTTTGTTTTTGGGGCATGGTCTCTGGGACTTGGTCTTGTGTGGAGCTGGAAGCTGCTTTGTTCGTTGGATTGTTCCCCTTCAATCTGCGTGATCAAAGTTAAGAACTTTAGGAACTAAATTTGAACCTCGGCTCTGGTGTTTATGGCAGATGCTTTAAATTGGTTTTGTGGCAGAGAACACCCACGGTAATCTTATGAGCATGGAAGTGGCTCATCCATATGCCAGTATGTGTGGTTTGGAGATGTGCTGGCTAGGAACGGCCGTATTATAGGCATAGAAATAGCTCACATTATAGGCATAGGAATGGCCTCTGTGGCACTTCCAGGCTTGTTTGCCTCTGAAATCTGCTCCCTCAGGGCTTAGACTCACCTTTGTGGGCCAGTAAACCTATCATTAAAGGTACAATACCAGCTGGTTATTACTGTGGCTCCATGATTTCACACAGCAGTGGTGAGAAAATAACTGTATTTTAAAAAAGTCTTTACTGTTATGCTTTATGTTCATTGGAGTTATGTGTACCTGTGTAAGAAACCTGCTTTTTTCATCTTAACACTGAAAACTTGTGACAGAGGTTCTTTAATGAGCAGTTGGCTTATTAAAACTTTGTTCTTCTGTAGGCTATCATTTTAATGATCCAGGATACCTTGATGGTGTATTAACTGACCAATAAATGTGTGTGGGAAGTACTTGGGTTTTTATTTTTGCTATAACGAAGCTTAATAACTAGAGAAAAGGGTTTTGTTTCTTTGGTGCTCTTGAGAAGAAAGTTCACCTTATTTTTATTTTCTACTGTATACATAAATATGAGGCATACTGCATAAAAATACTTCTATTAAGTGTTGTAGTAACTTTTGGTAATAGTAAACAAAAACTGGGAGACCTCACTGGGTGTTAAGAAAAAATTTCCAATTTCTCTTTAAAGCTCCAGGCCTGAGGGAGGGTGTGTATGAGAAGACTGTTAATAATTGCCCCAGGTATATGTGGCGACAGTTGTCCGGTGGAAGGAGAAAGAAACTGTCAATAAGATTGTCCTTGAGGAGCAGCAGTGGTAAATAAGTTGCATGTGATCAGGCCTCATTTAGAATTGCAGAATGGTTTGGGTTTTAAGAGACCTTAAAGACCATCTAGTTGACTGCCCCCTGCAGCGGGTGGTGACATTTTCCACTTCCATGCTCAATAGCCTCATCCAACCTGGCCTTAAACACTTCCAGTAACAGGGGCATGCACAGCTGAGAGAGATGACCAGTAGTGCGGTAAAAGGCAAATACAGGGAACTGATTTTCACTGGTAGAGATCATACAGGCTTGCACTGCTTTCCTCTCAGAAGAACTTCTCTTCAGATCACACATACATCATTCGTAAACTATTTTCTTCTACTATGTAATCTCAGCACCTTCTGAGCTTACCAAAGTCCAGACTGCTTGCCTGCGTTTGCATATGCAGAAATACCTTGTGGCAAATACTTGGAACGTCAAAAGGATTTTAACATTAACTCTAGAGCAGAGGCTTTCCTCTCAACTATTAGATAGGTTTTGTTCCCAGTGTACTTAGCATGATGGTGTTGAGTATGTGAGAAAGGGCTTTGATACTAGAAAGCAGGCCACTGCCAAGACACTGATTTGGATAGTGATACTATATGGGATGTGTGTCAACTTTGGTTCCCCTTGTTCCTTAGAATTGCTACTAAAGACTCACTCAACTGATACTTCTTCAGTTTTAAGTAGTGTGAAACAATATGTGTAATTATGGTCAAATAACTTGGGCATTCAAACACAATTTCAGGCATGTTTACCTCTTTCCAGAGAACAATCATCTTTTACTTTGCCACTGGGCAAGTCCACCACAGCTGTTTGGCTTCATGCATGGAGAGTGGTTTGCATCCTCCTCAGCTGAGGAGCTTCAAGTACTCTCTTGTGCTTGTATTTACAGAGGCAACATCAAAGAGTTTTCAAAAGCCCAGAATTTCCTTGGTAGCAGACTGTGAGAAGTAATCACAACAAGCGAAGCAATGCTGTTATGGGTGCTGTCCTGTTGGCAAGACAGAATGCACTAATGGTGCATACTCCTGTGGCAGTGGAGCAGAGCTGGTGTGGAAGTACTCTACATTGCAAGTTGATAGTTGAGAGGAAGGAAGCCTGTAAAGAATAGTTTTTCTTTGTGTTGGCTCACAGATAGATCTGTTATACTCTTACTATTTGCTTTAACTTAGAATTTATTTATTTTTTTTACTGTGTTTAACTTTGAACAATTTTTTGAGGCATGCTCTGTGTGGGTATGTGATTTGCAGCTTTTGCTTTGTGACCTTGCTGGCAAAACTAATGTTCCTTCTCTGGGCTGGTTGAAGACATTGGCCCACTGAAGCAGTGCTGATCATGTCTGTCTGCAGGGAGAAGCTGGGAGGCCACTTCCCATCCTCAGCAGCCTTGCAGCACGTGCCAGCCAGAGGATAGAGTTGCACAGGGTTTGCTGCAGTGCGCGAGCACTGGCTGGGCACGCAGGTCCAAAGTGGCCGCCTTTCTTGCGATGATAGGGTGCGCTTTCCTAGCTGGCTCTCAGCAAGACTGCTTGTCAGCCATCTGCATCAGTAATTTGACCTGACATGTACTCGGATGTTTGCTAGTGAGCCTAGTTAAAATTGGAGAAAAGCTAACTGAAGAGCTTGGCAAAATGATGAATTCTAAATGCTAGGTGAAACCCCACATACTTGGTTTTCAAACTTGAAGCTCTGCCAGGCATGCTGATGCTTTCAACTTGGCTGCAATCCTCAGAACTTTATTGTGGGTAGAAAACATATGAGAAGTCTGGGAATGACGAGCTGAAGTTAAACGTGAAAATGTGTGAACTCTGAATTTGTTTCTCTCTTTCTAGCTGCAGGCTAAACCTTTTCATGAGCTTAAATTAAATTCTTTAAGGATGCCCATTCAGGCAGTCCCTCTGTTGGCAAGATACTCTGCAGGTTACTTGGAATTGTTGGCAGCTGTCTGAAGATTTTTTCTTTTCTCATTAAAATTAATGGCTGATCTTCTGTGTTAAGACAGCTTTGAAGATTAGTCAGTGTTTCCGGAGGCAAGAGTAGTTACTGTTTCTAAAGCTAGATGCATGAATGCAATATATTCACTATGGTACTTGGATTATGAAACATCTTGATTTCTTTGGTTTTACCTTCTTGACTTAATACTTCTTTACACTTCTGATTAATTTCTTTTGTGGAACTTGTAATATGGTTTACAGAGAAGTAGAGTGTTCTCGCTGCCAGCTTATTGCAGTTATATTTGGGGAGGGTTTCTTATGACAGGAGGCTAATCATAGTAACATACTCATGTAATGGTGGACAGATGTTCAGCTTTGGGGTCTCTCAAAGGCAGCTGCAGCTCCTTTGCCTTCCCTTCCGCTGCCCATCCATGTGGATGTTGTACAGTTGGACAGTATGGTATGAGGCCAGGCGTGCAGTGGGCTTGATGCCCATTCATGCATGCATCTGTATGACTCAGAGATGTGTGTGGTTGTGTACCTCCTCTAGTTTAGGCTGGGTCTGAGTGAGGAGGATGCTTTTCTAAAGCAGGAAGAGATGATGTTGAACGTGGTGGAAACTGGAAGGTGTGAGAGTAAGCGCTATTTTTTTCCAATAATCATGGGTCAGGCATTGATGGAGAGACTGGTACTAGATAATAACTAAATCAGTACTGGAATGCATCCTGGTTGACTGTAGTCTGTATTTACTTCAAGTAGGTCATTGTGGCATAATACATGCAAACCACAAAATACCACACAAAATGCTGTCTTGCACAGAAACTAGAAATCACTGTTTTTCTTTAGGGGATTAAAATTTGATCTCAAAACAATATAGAAAACGTGTAACTGCTGAATGAGTCCTTCCAGAGCGTCTGTCTATTCAGATTCTGTAGAATTACGGACACTCTTGGATAATGCTGCTGGTGATTTAATTGCAGATCCCAACAGAGGATTATATTTGTTGTCACGGTAGCAAGCAATAATTCTGTCATGAACATGGAAGCAACCAAAGAACACAAAGCCCACAGATCCACTTACAGTGTGCTGGAAAACGCTGTACAAGTTCCCTGTGTTTTGGCAAGCTGTTTTCCTGTACACATCAGACTTCTGTACCAAATGGAAGTTGCCATGAGTTGGTATGCTGCAACTTTAACATCATTATCTTGCACGAATCTGAACTCCTGAGGCTGGAGCAGTGGTGTTTGGTTAAGTACTGCTGGATGCAGCTGTGGGCAGTGTCTGAAGACCAAACTGAGGAACACAGTGCAAAATCTGTGACAAGTTCTAGCTGTGGAACTGCAACCTGAATTCTTAACCACACGCTGATGTTTGTAAGAGAAGAGTTGTGGAAGTCTTGGAGGCACCAGTTTCAAAGCCTCCAATAAAAGGCACTGTATATCACTGCTGGTCCAGTCAGGGGTTTTCAAAGCCAGTACCCTTGTGATGCATTTCCATGTACGACTTTTGCTTTTATGTGGTAGGCAACACATTGGTCTTGGGGGCTGTTTTGTCTTTCACATTTTCCAGAACAGTGCAAAGCATCCCCTGCCAAATAGGTGTTAGGAAATAGATTGTATCGGTAATACTGAAAGGCTACAAGGTGCAGGCAGCTGTTGGTTTGCTATACTGGGTAGCGCTCTGAAAGTTTTTGGAAGCTTTGATGGCAAGTATGCATGGAGATTAGGAAGTTTGACATGAAGGTGTTCCAGGTTTGGCTGCTTTCAGATAAGCTGTTATGGAAACAGCTTATTTGGCAATGCTGGGGTGCAGCGCTGTTGTTGTTAGTGACTTCTTGGATTGAGTGTAGCTTGCACCCTGAAGCAGATACAGGGACAAGGAGGCAGTGGTCTGGGGCAAGGAATGCTGCTGGGCAGGAGGGAAAGAGAAGGTGGCAGCAAAGCTGAAATCAAGAAGGGGTGGAACCCCCTATCCTGTGATGAAAGCTGGAGTGTGTTAATCACAGGACTGATGCTGTCTGTAACAGTCATGGTGTACATGGGGCATCATGCTAGCCTTAAATAGCTCCAATAAGTGATAAGTGTAAATGGATGTCTTGTTTGTAGAATGTCTGGGTTTTTTTGTCAGTAGCAAAGACTGTAGCTCGGGGTTACAGAGAGGTGTTTGTACGTAACCCCCATGGCTTGCATGGTGGTTTATTTCTTTTTTTTTTTTTTTTGTCTGAAAAATAATGTGGAGGCAAATACAAATCCAGAAATCTCTTAGTAAAATATCCACAACTGGAAATGGAGGGGAAAAAAATTCACAGCTGATTTCAAGGAATTTTAATTCTTCAGTCAAGATGAAATAAGTCTGCTGCTGCCATCTCCAGTACTGTTTACTGCATTCAGTTAATGATGGGGTTTGAGCTTCTGTAAAGTTCAGTCTGACTTCCATTTTGTTTATTTATTTAATCCTAAAAATTATGTGCCAGCATGTTTGCAAACAAAATCTGACCATGTAATTGGTTTTGTTTTCATTATTTACAAGGTGGAATATATGTTAGTGAAATTTGACCATGAGAATAAGAAAGTGCGCTTGGCACTCTGCGGTGAAGAAGTTCTTCAAACACTGCAGGACAAAGGGGAAAAGGTAAACCCCAAGTGAGTACCTGCTTCCTATTTCTTCTTTTTTCTCTCATGATACTGTACATTAAGTGTGAAATTTCAAGTCTGCTGTCACTAAAATTATATTTTTCCATAAATCTGGGGTGCAGGAAGTGAAAGATTTGATCCCACTTGCAGGCAGTCCATGCACATTTTGTTATGCCTTGGAAGAAAGAAAGATGTAATGGCGAGCCCAGAGAAGTTACAGTTTGGTATTTGTTTTTTCTTGCTCTGGTTTTGTGTCTGTGTATACACAGTAATTTGGTATTAGACCTTCCCTGCCCCATAAAGCGTATGCATGTGTGCACTTGCATCCGTGGCTACAGGAGCAAGTGAGGGCTGTGTGTGGAAGCCTGTTGTCTGTAGCAGCACTCACTCATTTTTGACAGAACTAGGAAGGTAGGTGTAAGGATGGCAGGGCAATTCTTCCCCATCCGCTCCCATGGAGAATAATTAGATTTCAACTAGCCAGATAACTGTGAATTACCTTTTAACCGATAGCCACAGAGAAATGAAGCCAGAGACAGCAAAGTGTTTTGGCTGAAGAAAGCCAAAGCAGGTCACGCCTTAGCGGGAGCATAAAAACTGCTGTAGTAACAAAAGGCTTTTGTTCCATGGGCCTGCCTGCTTCTTTCTAGGTACCTTAGCCTCATCTTCTAGCAGGGCTTCCCTGTCTTCCTCAGTAGGAGTATTATTGGGGGGTACTACCTGCAAGAAGGAATCCCTTAGCTTTTAGGCTGAAAAATACTACTGCCAGAAAAACAGTAGGGGAGATGTGACTGTCTCTTTGTAGTGTGTGCTGCATAGAGGTGGAATGGCTTCCCAAAGGGGATGGGAAGGTATTACTTTCCAGGGGTGACTGGAACCTTCTTTTAATTTCTTAACCTGATAAATTTATGAAACAAAACCAGATGTTCACAGGCAGTAGAAAGAAGAAATTGAGCATAACTTTTGCCTTGCCTTGTACTGTGAAAGCAGTTGAGCATTCTGTATTTTCCAGTTTCGGTTAAAACCCCAAGGAACAAAGCTTGAGACAGATACTCAAAGTGACTGAAATTTGACATAGGCAAATCCTACTTATTACACTATACAGCAGTACTTTTACTGCCAGACTATGTTTTAATTTCTTTTCACCGCCTCCTGGCAGTGAGGTACACTGGAAGGTACATTGAGTTACTCTATTGAATAATCAAACTTAGGAGATTTTTCTTGTAAGTTGCATTCATTTCTGAAATTCTCACAAATAATTCATTCTTTTTTTTGAAGTTACAGAAATATTTAAACGAGGCTATTCTTTCATTATAGCCACCCAACACTCTGGCGACCAGAATATGGAAGCTATATGATTGAAGGAACACCTGGGCAGCCATATGGGGGAACCATGTCTGAATTCAACACTGTGCAGGACAACATGAGGAAAAGACGGCAAGAGGCCGCTTCTGTTCTCAAAGAAAATGAGGCTATTTGCACTGTGACATCGTTTCCAAGGTGAGATGTTTGCTGAAGTGTTTCCTATTCTTCTTACACTCTTTTTGTCCTTCTTATATATAGCCACACTGTGTAGTGAAACAGAGGAAAACACAATTCAATTAAAATACCTTGACTTAATGCTCCAGTCATTTTTCTTAAAATTTTTACTGCAGTAAGACAAACAATTAAACATCTTTTATATTTTTAAGTTACTTGTAATCTGTGATGATTTTATGTTAGAGGGAATACCTGAATATTTGTAACAAAGTATTGTATAGAGAGTAGTCTGCCGTCTTGAATTCATACGTAAAAATCGTATACAAAAGGTTTCTTTTTACCTATTTTGCAAGCTTTTATTTTTATAAATGGCAGTTTTGTAAAACATGGCTAACCTGGTCTCTTTTTTTAACACTACTTTTTCATTGAAGCACATGCGAACTTCTTTTGGTGGCTTGGAGCACAAAGGAGAACAGGAACGTTATTATCCTTACAAAATGAAGACTTTAAACTTCTATAATGCTGTACTTACTGCATCTAGAAAGGAGAGCATCTCTCCTGGCTTCATAACACACAAAGGGTAGATTTCCTCATTTTTACTGTTGTAGAAAGACTCTTGGAAGTTAAATTTAGGATGTGCTTCATTATCTGGGAGAAACTGTACTCTGTCACCTTCCTTTCAAACATAATTCTAGGCAGGCATTTGTGTTCACTCTCACTAGCCGGGTCAGTCAAATGGATGAAGATAGTTATGCTTAAAATAGTTAAAAAAAAAAAAAAAATACTTGCTGTGCAGTAGAAGAGAAGCAGGCTTACTAGCTGGTTTCTTGTATGGTACAGAACACAGTGGCCCTAAATTCTTGCTGAAACAAGAATAGTACGAAATGTGACTTAGCAGCAAAGTTCATGTACCAAAATGCCTGCCTTACTCCCCATGAATGCTATTTTGAGAACACTCTTGACAAAATATGCTTCTTTATGAGAGCTATGCTAGAAATCTTTAATAAGTGCTTATTTAAAATCCAGTGGTTAATGATTAGTTCTCAGTGTGTTACAGAATTGGGTTGTTTTTTTTTTAACTCCCCACAACCTTACAAATAGATTGTCAGTCAATAAATTCTGTATACAAATGTTTCAGACCTAGTCTTGCAAGGAATAAAGGGAGGAGGTCATCACTTTGTCAATACAGATAAATAATTTCTGTATCACTGTAGGAGCAATACATTGGACTTCAGTGAAAACCAGTAAATAATAAAATGTAGCTTATTTACATGTGGATCATCCCAAACATGGTTTCATCTTTCAGAGATTTCTCTCCTGAGCCTATTTAGTTTCTTATTTCTGCCTTTTGCTATCTTGCCACTCAAGTCCCTGTTGGTTCGACTGGAGTTTTGTGGGTTTGGGTTTTTTTGTTACCTTCTCTTTACAACAGTATGTACATATGCTTGTCTGCATCTGTGGATGTACATGTGTGTATAATGAAAATAAATCTGTGCCTCTGAAATGAGAAACTTGTTAGAGTGCCGATAGAAGAAAGGTAAAGAAGTAGGCTTATACAAATTAGAGTAACACAGTTAAAAATGAACAAACCTGAAAATGCTTAAATATTAAAAAAAAAAGCTAGTTTGTAAGCTAAATGAGTATCCCTATTCTTACATTTGTGAGCTCTCGCTACTGGATCGGAAAGGTGTTTTCTTAATTGAGGAGTGATACAGTTTGCAATGTTGTTCTTATGTAAGTGATGAGGTTAGGTGTATATGTTGTAGGACAGCTTGCATACTTAAACCAAGAAGAAGAAAACAGTAGTAAAGTACGTGTTCACCATAAATGGTATTTCCAGAAATGTGTGTGTTCCTGGTATTTTGAATAGTTTTGACTGTAGTTGTTTCAGCTAACCCTTTTTATGCATCCAAATACCAGAGCTTCTCAAAATGGCACAAGTCTCACTGTTTATACTGTGCATTATGGGGAAATTAATATTTCTAAATTAATCTATAACTCTACCTCCAACTTCTCAAATGTTCCTTTGTCTTAGTTGTTACTGAAAGCCTCCTTATTCTTGTTTCCAATGACTCTCAAACTTACAGCCGAGTTTCTGGAGGGGAGGGTTGTATTCTAATTAATTTGAATATCTCTGCATTTTACACCTAATAGCCTTTTTTTTTTTTCTTTGCTTATTACATTCCTCCCATGGGATTTTTCGGAGTTCTAAAATCATAAATCTGTGTGAGGCTTGGGATGTGTGTATCACTTTGAAACTGTCTCTAATGCCTATAAAGTTGGTTAGATACATCTTTTTAACGAGGGTAGATTGTTCGTTTAAATTACTTCAGCAGTCAACATTAGCCTAAACCCTCTAGAATGCAGCTGCATGTCAGTATTAATAACACGTGCTAACACACAAGAATGCATGTGTACTCTGCATAATACTATGAAGTTTCCTGCTTCTGCCATTGTAAAGGTCCATGTTTGCACTGTAATGATAATAGAGAGGTGGTTAAAAAAAAAATAGGGTCTGTTTCATCTGCCAGGAAGTGGTTGTTGGCAAACACAGACCTTGTAAGGGCAACTGTTTCAAGATTATCTTTCTGGTAATTCCACATACATAGGTAGCAGTCTTGAAAGGCACTTCAGAAATATGGTAAGTGCAAGTGTTTAAAAAACCAAAAAGATAAAATCTATTTTCATGCCTTTGTCGTCTACAATCCTAATCTCCAGTCATCTGACCATTTTAAAATCACAGTCTGTTTTAATTACAGTTTGGATTTCATTGTTGTGTTACCTAGGTTAGGGTGTCCTGGGTTTACAGTGCCAGAATATAAGCCAACGCCTGTAGAAGAAGGAGCTTCAAAATCCCTATTTTTTCCAGATGAAGCCATCAATAAACATCCTAGATTTAGGTAAGAGTGTTTGGGGAGTAAGAATGAGAAGCTGAATATTTTTTCTGTGCCTAAATATCATTAGCGTACCTGCAACTTCTTTACATTACTGGAATAGAGAGCTATGTGGCTTGCTGCTGCAGATACCACAAGGACTTGGACAGAGATGGCTGTGATGACGTGTTTTCTGTCAAAGTGACTTAAAGTAAACCGTTAAATTCAAGTAACTTTACATAGCAGTTGATGCCGTTGATTGTATAGTAGTTCATGTTGATTGTGCTACTGCAGAGCTGTTTCCAGTTTGAAATCCCACTGCTAACTGCTTCCATCACAGTTAATCCAGCTCTCACTCAGGTATGTCACAGCAACATCTCAGTATACTCATTAATTTGCCTTAGAAACTCTGAAATGGAGCATGATGTCAAGCTGCTTGTAAAGTCTGAGAGGAGTTTTCATTGTAAGGTGAAACTTTGGAGAAAGAAAATCATTGTATTTAGAAACTAAGCATACAGTTTTCAACTGCCCTTTTATGCTTCATGTCAGTAGCCTTTTGCTTCTGCCTGTTCTATAAGCATAGTACTGTGAAGTTCATTAAAGTAAGCCTGGCTTTACTGAAGAGAAATTCAGCATTGTATCTGCTATGGTCCATCTTAAACTAGGAAAATAAGTGTCCAAAAGTAAAATGCTCAAAATAAATAGAAACTTGGCATTCTGAAACCTTGAGAATTGCTGGGAAACTAAGTGCAAGAGAAACTTTCAGATATTTCAGCAAACTCCTTTTGTTGTAGTACACTGACCAGAAACATTCGGCACCGAAGAGGAGAGAAGGTTGTGATAAATGTACCAAGTAAGTAAGCAGTCTGTTTCTTTTTCAAAATAATTGCTCAATCTAATGCTCTGGGTTATTGAGTACCTGCATTTTCCGCTCAGTATTTAAAGATAAGAACACGCCATCACCATTTATCGAAACATTTCCTGATGATGATGGAGAAGCCGCAAAGGCAGCTAAGCCAGACTACATATATATGGATGCTATGGGATTTGGAATGGGAAACTGCTGTCTTCAGGTAAAATACATCAAGGTGTCTTTCCTAAATTCTTCCCTTCTTAAGACTTGCTTTATGTCTGATTTCTGTGGCTTAATTAAACAGATGTATTTTCAGAATGGCAACATAGGGAATAAAACAACAAATTAAATCTTATACCTAGTAATCTAGTCTTAAAATTAGGTGTATTGGATTTGCATGGCAAGCATTTGGTAGCGGGAGGGCTATAGCGATCATTTCTATGAGAAGCTGCTAGAAGTTTCCCCGGTGTCCAGTACAGCCAGTACCAGATGGCTCCAAGATGGACCCACCGATGGCATGGCCAAGCCCATCAGGGATGGTGGTATAACGTACCTCTGGGATAATGTATTTAAGAAGGGGGAAAAGTCACTGCACCAGGAGCAATTGCAGCTGGAGAGAGGAGTGAGTATGTGTCAGAAACAGCTCTGCAGACACCAAAGTCCGTGCAGAAGGAGGGGAGGAGATGCTCCAGGTGCCAAAGCAGAGATTCCCCTGAAGCTACAGTGAGGCAGGCTGTGCCCCTGAAAAAGGAGAGCTTTCTCTTTTGTGTCATTTTATTTTATTTACAAACCACATGAACTCCTGTATAAAACTTCTTAAATATGTTCAGCGGTCTGTTAAGAAGTCTCCTCACTGCTTGTACCATGAAGCTGCCAAATCCACATGGGTAGCTGTATTCTGTTACGTGTGCTGGGAGACATTCCTGGTTGTTTTCTCCCATTCTTGCCATGCCTACTTTGTATTCTTTTCATTCATTTGCCTGAGTTACTGCTGTTTTGTAGTATCCTCTGTTTAAATCCACATGCTGTGCTTTAATCCTTTCAATATCTGTTTATTTTAAATGTTTCCCTACCATAGTAACCTGACTCTATGGGCGATACCTTAGGTACTAGTGGTATATTTGACTGTTGAGAAAATCTGTCTGTTGCCACTGTGGTCTTGGAAGCAGAGCTAGGAAGTGGCTAGTGTTAAGTCTCCAGGGGATTAAAGGAAATTCTCCAATCTCTTGTTTCACAGCAGTGGCAGAAATAGCTCCATTCAAAGCACTTCCCTTTGAGATTGAGAAACTACGAAAGCTGAATAAATGAAACGTTCTTGACGGCTCCTTGAGTATGATTTCTCGTCACTAAGGGTGAACTAGGGAGAATCTGACGTAGTAGTAAAGCGTACATAATACTGCATGGTTTTACAAGGTGTTAAGTTTGGTATGGTATATTTTATACTATCTTATTTAAGAGCAATAAAAGAAATGCAGCCTTACTATTCAAAACTTGTTTAAAAAGATATTAAAATCCTTTTTAAGGAATAGTGTTTTACTATTCCCCTTCTTGTAATCAGTGATCAAATTTTGTAGTCTTGTTATCGTAAAGGGAGAATGAAAACAAGGCTGGCAGATGTTATAAGGAACCGCTTGTGTATCAACAAATAGTTCTTGGTAAAGGACTAGAAGAAAACATGTATTCCCCACCTATTTTCTGTAAGGTAGTTTGCAGTATGTGCACTTCCCTTTGCGTTCTTTTCTCACTATGCACCAAGCTACAACTTTGGTATGTTTTCAAAGTTAAAAATAATGTTCTGATGAGCTGGGTTGGGAAAGCCCACAGCAACTGTGGGGTGGAAGGTGCTGCCTCTGCAGTCTTGTGCTGCCTGCAGCACTCCTCTGGAGAAGACTGCTGTGCCTTTTTCCTCTGTAATGGAGTGTTTGGCTAGAAACCGGGTTGATTCCCAGATTTAATGTGATGTGAAATAAACATAAACAGGAAGAAAAGTCCAATGCCACTGTCAGGGAAGGAGTGTAGGTGTCCTGTCGTTCCATCCCAAGGCAAGCTTCCTAGTGCTGGAAATCCAAAATTAGTTATGAGAAATCATAGTTAGCTGTTTGTCTGTAAGAGAAATAATCTTGTCTTTTCCAAGTGTGTTTTGTTTTCTTTTCTGATAGCTGCTTGAAGGGTAGACACAAATATTTTCTCGGTCACCTGCCCTTTTGGGATGTTTTAATGAATGTCAGCTGCAGATTTAAAAAGGCAAACAAAACAAACTCAAACAAATCCTGTATTCCTCCTACACCACCACCCCACCCCCCAAAAGTAATCCACCTCTCTCTGAGCCCACCAGTGAACTCGGGAGATTTTGGGGTGTTTGGGTGTTCTGTTGTTGGGTTGGGTTTTTTGGGGTTTTTTTTAAGGCTTACTGAGGGTTAGATTTGGCTTCAGTGGCAGACTGAGAAGAACCTGTATGTCTTGTGAAACTCTAACTGCAAGGCATGGAGAAGGAAAATGTGTGTTTTGCTAGCATTCTTCTGGACAGCAGGCATCGCTAGTGGTTTAGAGCTGAAGCCTGTTGTATGATATGATGATAGTGGTACAGGGGTACACTCCTATCTAAATTAGCATCTGATCTAGGATATGTAAACTGAAGGAGAGAGAGGCTTTCAATTTAGCATTTTTTAACAGTTTTGAGGTGATTGATCCCCTTCTTCATTTTTAAACTGCATGAAGTTTCCAGCCTTCCAGTGTCTGAAGGGGGTTATGGGGATGCTTGGGGATGGACTCTTCATTAGGGACTGTAGTGACAGGACAAGGGGTAACAGGTTCAAACTTAAACAGGGGAAGTTTAGATTGGATATAAGGAAGAAGTTCTTTACTGTGAGGGTGGTGAGGCACTGGAATGGGTTGCCCAAGGAAGCTGTGAATGCTCCATCCCTGGCGGTGTTCAGTGCCACGTTGGACAGAGCCTTGGGTGACATGGTTTAATGTGAGGTGTCCCTGCCCAGGGCAGGGGGATTAGAACTTAATGATGTTAAGGTCCTTTCCAACCCTAACTATTCTATGATTCTATGAAGTGTTGGTTTGGGAAGTCTTGGAAGCTAAGGCCTGCGACTAGAAATGCATCTCCTGTTTGATGCTCCTCTGAGCAAATTTCACCAAAAGTTGCAAAAGCGTTATGTTTTGCAGTGGCCCATGTGTGGTAGGGCTTCCACATCATTAATGGCTTCTGCAAATAAAATTTTTTCCATCTTTTGCTGTGTTCTGGCCTCTAATACATGCAAAACTGGACTCTTTTGGGGGTTTTTAATAGAAATTACAGTAGGCACTAGGTCTTATTTTTTGCATTTTTTCCAGATCAGAGGGCATCTTGAAATGTCCTAGAAACCAGGATTAGCTATCGCATAAAACATCACATTTACAGTAGTTTCCGACTGTTGTTCTAAGTAGGTAGATTCCTGGCTTAGTTCCTAAAGGTGCGTTACTGACCCACATGTATTGTAGATGTTAACTCTGTTTTCTTTGGTTCTGACAAGTGGTTTAACCTCACAGCTGAAGTGTTGTGATCTGAAATCTTCTAATGAACATGGAAATGGTGCGGAAAGAAGCTTGTGATAAAAACGCTGCTGATAGATGGGGAGAACAGTTTGTCCAAGAATTGGGGTTTGAAATCCCCCCCCCAAAAAAAACCCAAAGAAACGCCCAAACCAATGCCCAAAATAAACCAAACATAAACCCCCTTAAAAGTCCTGGGATTTAAATTGTTTTATTATATCACTCCTTCTGAAACTAGGAATACTGTGCTTGCGCTATGGTTGTAGAAATTATGATAGGAGTTGTTGTTCTTCCAACAGGTAACATTCCAAGCTTGCAGCATTTCTGAAGCAAGGTATCTCTATGATCAGCTAGCCACGATCTGTCCCATTGTGGTAAGTAATGGACTTCCGTTACATCAGCTCTGCATTGTGCAAAAGCTGCTACATGTAAAAAGAAAAAAAAACCATCTAGTGTAAAAAAACCCGAACTTGAATGCTGCTCACAAATCTGGGACTCTGGGAGAAGTGTCAGTCTCTTCCTAGGTTGTCACATGAGCCGTGTGATTTATTTAACGTCCAAATGACACCACAAAATGGATTATGTCTGGTTTTTCTCTCCTCTGCCCTGCTTCCCACATGCATGAGGCTCTTGCTGAATAGTTCTAGAAATACATTTGGGGCAGTTTTTCATGAAAACAAGACATACTCACTCATTAAGACAATTTTTAATGTGTCAACAATGGTGTTACAAAGGTTTTTAGCCTAAGTTGTTTAAATCTGTTCCCTTTGTAAGAATGTGGTTATAAACAGGTGTTACGAAAATAAAGCACTGGTCTGGGCTCAGTGGTGAGCAGGTTGTGCTCCAGGTGAGGTATATTCCATCACTGTTGCTAAGGTGCTTGACCAAACAAAAATAAACAAAATGGTTGCTGGATGAGCTTTTGGAGTTTGGAAGTTGCAAGCAGAATACTTGCTGATTCATCGTGAAACTGCTTCTGCCTATATAATCTTCATATTCCTTAAATGCTGATCTGAAGACGTAATAAATTTGAAGAGTCAAATGCTCTTTGAGTAATACTAACCCTTCATCTAGGCATATTCTGGAGATGGCAGTTAAGAAATTTGTGGTTATATGGCTTTGGCTGTATGTTAAACTGAAGTATGTACTTGAATTGCTTCTGAACCACCAAGTTTCCTTTTCCAGTGGGATTATATTTTGCTTTTGGTTCTTTGGCTTGTCCTTTGTTTTCATATCAGGCTGTTTTATTTTAGATGGCGTTGAGTGCTGCATCTCCATTCTACAGAGGCTATGTGTCTGATATTGACTGTCGCTGGGGAGTAATCTCTGCATCTGTAGATGATCGAACGCGAGAAGAAAGGGGGCTAGAGGTAAGTAATGTTAGGCAGCAGATGTCTGACTTTTTTCAGTCAAAAAAGTTAAATCTCCTTCAGTACCAAATTCTGCTTGTGCTCATCAAAATCTCTAACAAGGGAACATGGCAGTCTTCATGGTAAATGTAGGAGATGGTATGAACGTTCGCCTTGGCTGTACAATTTACATTAGCAAATATATATTTTTAGTTAGGCATGAAATCCCAGTAGAATTCCACTCACTCCTCTACAGCTTGCTGGAAAGGTCCCCCTGTGATGAAACTTTGCAGCGTGTGCTTGAGCTTAAAAAGCAAAAATTGCTTTGGATTAAATAGCATGTGCTGATGAGTAACCTAGTAATATAAACTAGATCTATATGAAAAGATCAGTTGTCAGAACTTCAGGAGTCTCTCCAGGCAGGAATGGGGATTCAAGGCACTTACATAATTGTAGAAAAAAGAACATAATAAAAATGCCTACTTGAAGTATTTTTTGAACTACCAATTTTAAGAGCATCTCTAGTAATGTGTGCATAGTGAAACTGTGTGTTGATATGTTTTGCAATAGGTATAATAATGCTTTCTACTAGAGAACTCTAGTCATTGTGTTATGACTGGTTTTTGGCTCAGATACATACATCTGCAAACAAAACAGTCATAATCCCAGGATTGCTTTCTATTAAGCCTATTTAATACTTATGCTTTGAATAATTTTAATTGAGGCCATAGGGTTTTAAATAGGATAATAAATCTCACATAAGTGTCATTAGTGAGCAAAACTTAGGTAACATTGCTAACAAGCTGTTAAAATATTGTATTCTTAAATTATATAGCCACTGAAGAACAACCTTTATAGAATCAGTAAATCCAGATATGATTCCATAGACAGTTATCTATCTGAATGTGGTGAGAAATACAATGACATTGATTTGACAATAGACAAAGATATCTACGAGCATCTAATAAAGGAAGGTAAGTGTTTGCTTCATTATGAGCAGGTTAAGAATTATACTTGCAGTGCGTGGGGATATTTTACATTTTTGTACCTGTTTGTTTCAATTCTTGTGCATCCCTCACAGTGACTCCTACTCAGGAAGTATCTGTGTAGCATGGTCTTGAGAGTTCTTTAAAAAGTATTCATTTGTAACAGAAACTGTGCCCAATTCCAGCTTGAGAAGCTCAGCATTTGATGCATTAATGTTTTATCTTTGCGGAGAGAGTGGAACTGCTTTAGGAAACGTGGCACAGAGGTGCATCAGAAAACAGGAAGAATGGCAGCCACACCAGTGTTCAGCTGCTATTTCCAAACAAGAACCTGCTTTGTTTTGAGTTTTTCTTTTTTTCCTCTTTAATCATTTCCTTCCTTCCCAAAGTCATCGTTTAAACTTTAACAGGATGTGGTGGGTTGAGGTAGCATTGCAGAGTTGGATGTTTTCAGTCTTGTAAAACAAGTAATTTCCTAGAGCCTGCTTTGCTATGTGTGAATTGTTTGTTTGAATTTTCATTTTTAGGTATTGACCACCTTTTGGCACAGCATATTGCACACTTGTTCATTCGAGACCCATTGACTTTGTTTGAGGAGAAAATACATCTAGATGATGCAAATGAATCCGACCATTTTGAGGTTGTGTCTGATTTAGAGGAATTTAATACGTATATGCATAAAATTGCTTATTCTTTATAGTACTGCTTAATTGGAGCATAGCTATCTTAGCTAAGAATGTTTCTCCTGGATTTTTCACTTCAACTAGTTCTTTAGCATAGGACTGCAGTTACAATCACATTTATTTATTTGTTTTAAGATTTATTTAGGAGAAGGTGATGGCTTATACTTTGAACCCAATAAAATATAAGGATCACAAACTATAGCTGTGTTATTTTCATGGCTTCCTAAAAACTGGTTTGCATTACATGTATCTATAAATGCCTCTTGCACTGCTTTATGAAATAACTACTATGGTAATATTAGATATTTTTAGTTTGGGATGCATCAGCCCTTAGTTTTTTTTAATCAAGTCAGCTGAATCTCAGCTCCCTAGTATCTTATATGTCATTCTCAAACAAAATAGCCTGAGAAAGTGTAATGTTTTTGCCCCTAGGTTGGGTAATTATATTACGGTTTTTAGGAAGTCATGCCACTTGAGTTAGAGAAGTGCTTCTAAACTGATTGGCTGTTCCTGGGAAAATGTTAGGGCTCTAGCTACCTGCTTTTTCTTTTATTATATCATAGAATGATACATATCTTGATTCTGACAGATTATTTCATGTGCTTTGCAGAATATTCAGTCTACAAACTGGCAGACAATGAGGTTTAAGCCACCTCCTCCAAATTCAGATATTGGATGGAGAGTGGAATTCCGACCTATGGAGGTAAGAAAAGCATCAGTATGCACAAAAGCACATTTCCTTTTAAGTGGAGAAGTACCAGGCATCCTGCTATCCAATATCAAACCCTTATTACTTATGCAGTGTTTTCTCCCCTCTGAATTGCTGGATGCAAGTGAAATGGACAGCAGTGTTTAATCAGACATGGACTGTGGGAATGTAACTGACAGGAGAATCCACTGCAGCACAGCAAAGCATGCTAATGGATTTGGAGTGATGGGAAAAGGAATTAGGCTTGTATTAAAGCAACAGTAAGCAAATCCCCATTTAGTTTCCAGGGACTGTATTTCTCCAGTACTTTCCCTGGTACTGAACAATTCCACTGTCATTGTTTTGCTTTTCACAAGTGCTTTTATTTTATAACTGCCTATTTCCAGGCTCTCTGAATTTAATCCTTTTAAAGTTGGAATCTAAAAGCTATTGTACATTTGTAATTACACAATGAACCTGAAGGTGGAGGTTATTGAAACTCAAGTGTGTTTTGGTATTGGATTAGTTGTTGATGGGTGTGTGTGTGTTGTGCATTTGAAGTCACTGGATGATTCCTGCTTGTCCATCACCATCTCTGCTAGCAGAGTATGTGTGAGTACAGGCACCAACATGAATGTTCAAGTCAAATTGTTTTAAACTCTCCCAGGTATTTATTTACTGCCATAAGTATGTTCCCACTAAATTAATTTAATCTCTAATCCTTTTATGTCTAGGTCCAGTTAACAGACTTTGAAAACTCTGCATATGTTGTGTTCGTGGTGTTGCTAACCAGAGTGATTCTGTCATATAAACTGGATTTTCTCATTCCTTTGTCCAAGGTAGGTGTGAAAGATCAGATCTATTAGAGCTAAATGCAAGGTATTTGCATTAAGTCTGATTTTTTTTTTTTTTTTTTATTTATCCTCTGCAACCTAGGAGCTAATAACACTTGTGTACTTACAGAACAGTAATTTTTATTTTTCAGTCAGTTTTTATCTGTACCAGTACTTTGAATCAATTTCAGCTCTGCAGTGTTAAACAGATATTTTACTGCTGTCTCATGGACTTAAGCTTATAGACAAGTACTGTTGGAATTTCTGTGGTGCCTAACAGTGTCTGACTAGTGCAAAAACTGTGAGAAATGCCATTGTCACGAGACTGCTATTGAGACTGGGAAAGGGAATGTTTCCACCGTTTTACATATGGGAGGGGAAATGCCCTGTGGAGGTCAAAATAAAAACTAGGTATTTATTTTAACGTGGCTGTTGCCTATGTCTTACTCTGTATTTTGCTTGTAACAGATAGAGAGGGAAAGGAGGAGTTCAGCACGCTTGGTGTTACAGCATATTTTGAGTGAAAACAAATACTGCTGATTCTGGTTAGAGCTGTGACTTGTGTTTAGACAGACCAGCCATACAAAACGTGCCTTTTCCTTAATCTTGTTCTCACAATTGTTGAGCTGTTTTGTGTGAAACTGTCCTTGTGCATCATCTTTCTGAGGTACCTGACCTGAAAATGTCTTTTAAAATGGATAGCTCTGCAATGTTATATGTAAAATTAGTGCAGAATTGCAGTGGAGAAGGCTTTTAACAGACCAGATATTAGAAATACTACCAGCGCATAGCTATAATATCCTGTGGTTTTTCTTAGTGTTTTTAATTAAAATGGAGAAATACCAAAGTTGTAGATTAGCAGTAATCATACCATACAGTTGGTGTGATTTCTAAAAGGAGAAATATTCTTCCTGATGTCAGCGAGTTCAGACTTCATAAATAGAGCAGCAATTTAGCACTTAGAGTGTATTACATTGTTACTTGGAATACCTCAAAAGCACAAATTTTTTAACTAATGAATACTAGGTAAGGCTGAAAAAGAGATGAGGTGCTGAAAACATTGAGTTGGGGGGCTGGGGAGGGCATAAAATTAAGCTTGCCAAGCAACTTGGCAGGTAATGCAGCACAGAATTGCACAACCATTGGTAAGCCTGCCTCTTTCAAGTAAATAATATGGGTTTATGGGGCTAACCTCACACTAATCTTTGCTGTCGGATTGAGTGTGTTGTATTCCCGTCAACTAGCACTGCAGTGCTTTCAAACTTTCAAAACAGACTGTTGTGTAAGTAGGTTTCATAATATCAAATGAATGAAAACACTTCTGAAAACAAAGGTTTGAAAGGTGTAAGAAGTGAAGATTTTCCGTTGTCCTTAGTAAAAGGTCAGAAAAAGAATTCCGTAAATCATATCCCTTCTTTGGAAAACAATACAGTAAAGCTAGTGTCTGAAAGCTGTGTGATACTGAATCTATAAGAACATATCAGCCAAAGAATTTGGACAAAAATCTTCCATTCAGAAAGACAGAGCAGTGCTTATGTTATTTGCGGAACATATGAGCAGTGCTTTGTAGTTTGACTTTTTGAGAAGCCTGCAATTTACAACTTCTTTACTAGCAGTCTAAGTTTGTGTTTGGGTATGCAATAGATGTGATTCCCATACAAAGTTACTGGAGTTCTGTTTCTGGAAGTTTCTTTAATACAGTGAGGGCTCTTCTAAAGACTTCAATGATTTTGTTAAAAGCAGCAAACTATGGCTAGGGAAGTGGTGATTTTCTCCTGTACTCATTCAGATTGCATCTAAATATGCTAAGAAGTCTGCCAGGTGAGATGCAATTTGTTAATCACAGCTGTTCCTGTATTTTCACCCAAACTTAAAATACTAGCATAGCATGTTCTAATGTAACACCATTACTTTTTATGCTGGAGACCCAATTACGCAGAGCATCATCTCTTTGTGGTTTTGTCCAGGAGCACTGAAGAATGAAATAAAACTTGCCTCCATAGCTTAACCTTGTATGATGAAATAGCAACAGTAGATGTTTCAACAAACAAGACCAAAATGTGAGCATTTGGGAGAATTCTGGTTTTCTAAAAATGTCACAAATCTCTGAAATACTTGTTTTGCCAGGTGGATGAAAACATGAAGGTGGCCCAGAAAAGAGATGCTGTCCGACAGGGAATGTTTTACTTCAGAAAAGATATTTGCAAAGGTATGAAAAGAAGCAATCTGATTAACACTCTTGTGGATGTTAAGTTACATCTCTTGCCTTCTAACCATTTCTTCTTTTCCCTTTGTCATCCATGAAGGTGGAAATGCTGTTGTGGATGGATGTAGCTCTGCACAGAATGGGACAGGCGCCAGTGCGGAAGAGTACACTTTAATGAGCATTGATACAATTATCAATGGGAAGGTCATAGCCAATTCTGCTTGGAGCACAACACTTTGCCCTCTGTTCTGCCCTCCTAGAAACCAAATTGAGTATGCTTTCTGTGCTGACTCTGTTCTCTTACACAGGAAGGAGTCTTTCCTGGTTTGATCCCAATTTTGAATTCCTATCTTGAAAACATGGAAGTGGATGTGGACACAAGGTGCAGCATCCTAAACTACCTGAAGCTAATAAAAAAGAGAGCATCTGGTATGTTTGACACTGTTGGGCATTTATTTTCCTGGCATTTTTCTACTTGGACGTAGTTGGGCTGGTTTATAGTTTTCAATTGGATGAAGCTGGTGGCAGCTGTGTCTGTCTGGTTTAGTGTTAAATTATAGAAGCAAAGGACTGAAGTGCGTTCACTGGCTTAAATCTTGTCCTGTATAATTCAGATTATGTTTTCTGATCCATTTTAGAACTTAAATTATGAGTTACATTATTAATACAGTTACATTGCCTTCTAAGCTGTAATTGTATCTCCAGTCCAAGGTTGCTCTTTTTAGCATTTACTGCTGCTTTTCTCAGTGTATTTTCCACTTCGTAGTAGTTTGCACATACAGTAATCCCATTTGCTGGTCACTTCAGTGTTGTAAGGGTGTGTGGGACTGGGTCCGATAGCCTGGTGTTACTGGTATGACTCCAAAGCATTCATAAATCTAAATTCTGGTATGCTAGAGCATGGGACCTTGTCTTTAGCTCTCTGATAAGAAAGCCCTTCTGTAAGTAGCAAAATTCCTTCCAGGCAGAGCAAACCAGGCTTCTCCCTTCTTCCGCATGCTGAAGTGTTTTTGAAGACAGGCAATATAATGACTTTTTATGCTCCTTTTTAAAATGCAGCAGTATAATGAGTAAAAGATGCAGGCTAAACTGGAACTCAGAACTGGGCATGTAGCAAAGTCTGCATCAGCTTTATACCTTTCTGTGTACACATCCCTTGTATGCCTGCCTTGCCATAAATTTAGCTAGGCAGTTGGTTTTACCTCATAAGTCAGGACTCCCTCCCCCACCTCACCTAAATTTTAAACTGAAGTGTTGCATTCCTTTATATTTCTTGAAAATTGCTGTAGAAGCTGTAGAAGACCTTTTTAAAGCTGAGGCGGAAATCAGGACTTCTTGGCTAGCAATTCAGTACTTCAGCAGTAGTTCAGAATGGTAGTAAGTTTTAATTGCTGTATCTTAACTCTGATGAACTGAAATGATTTTTAAATGATGCTTCTTAAGAACCAGAATTCCCAGAATAAAAGGCATTAGATATTGTATTACTGTGCCATGATGTTTCTCGGTTGTGAGTTTTGGATTATTCCAGTTTAATGTCAAATCAAATGTTCCTGAACTACAGCCTGTCTAGCATGAGATATGTCCACTGAGAGTGACCATTTTTCAGATTTCTCTCCTCACAAAGCACTCAGAGTTAAACACTGGCACCTTAGCTGCTGTGGCTTTAATCTTGCCCTGACATAGTTTTATCTGTTCTTCAGTCACATCTTCTCCTGTAGCACAGCTAGGTGTTGCCCTCTTGGTCTTTGTCTAGCTGGTGCGTGATTGACACCTGTCAGTGATACTGTGAATTTCTAGGCAGGCAGCAGATGCTGACTGCCACTAAATATTAATGAAGGCAGTATTATGACAGCAGCATCAAGTGATCCTTATGTGCTCTCCTGGTTCCTGGCTGGCTACAGCGTCATTGTGTTCTTGGCCAAAGGTGGTGCAATAATAGTACTGTTTGTTCACAAATGTGACTTCCGTTGTTGCCATACCCTTCTTAAAGCAGTTATGCTTTTGGTCCCCGTAACATCATAAAATAAGAAATACTAGTTTTCCATTTTTTCAAAGGGCATATAATAATTCCTGTGGTTTTGCATGTTTAAATGCTCTTCACAGTTATTTCATGATATACCTTCTAATTCCTACATTGTAGAATAATGTTTCTCTACTTGCTTCTCATCAGCATTCATAATTTTGCAAAGGATGGGGAGGGATTGGTCTGCCTGACCAGTAGGTGTCTGCGTTGGTGAGAGCTGAGCTGCTCTCCCTTCTTAACCTTGCAGTTAACAAACCAAGAGCTAGTATAATGGTGAACTTGACTGGTTTTTGCTAGGAGAGCTGCCAGAGGGAGAAGGAGTAGTAAGTCGAGGTAGACAGAGCAAAACTAGCAGCTGAGTTGGATGGATCGAATACAAAATTATTTCATATATACATATATATTTATATGTAGCTGTTGTAGGGACATCTATTGGTTCATCTCAGCTGTATTGTTAAATGACGTATTTAAAACCTCTTGCTATACAGTCTGTTAGTAACACCTGTTCCAGTTGCTTCTTCTCTCTGCACTGTCTCATTACAACATCTGAAAATTTGTAGATCGCACCAAATGAGTGCGATCGTTGGAATGTGTTTCTCATTAAAGCATGGACCATTCCTTGTGTTTATAATGCATAGAGCTTGAGGTGTATGCTGCTAAATTAGGTGTATAACTGTGAGATTTTACTTCCGCTTGCCCGCAGGAGAACTTATGACAGTTGCTCGATGGATGAGGGAATTTATCGCACAGCATCCAGACTACAAGCAAGACAGCGTGATAACTGATGAAATGAATTACAGCCTTATTTGGAAATGCAACCAAATCGCACAAGGCCAGGCAGAGTGCCCTGAACTGTTGGGGTTAAGATTTAATAAGAAACAAAGTGGAAACAAAACTGATTCTTTGTAATGAATTTATGTTTCTTAAATAAAAGAAAGTTTAAGCCTTTTAGTAAAGCACTAGTAAAGATACTGTGAATCTGGTACAGTTTCATGGTGTGAAGACCAAAACAGGGATAACTGCACTATAAAGTGGGCCAATCTGCCTGAATATTTGTTAAGGCATCCTAAAATGGGCATATTCTTATTGTTAAGGTTTATACAATATACATGTAAATAGTAAAATATTTTTATGATTAACATCAATGTATTTTAATAACATTGTATCTAAAGTTATTGTGAATTAGCTTGCAACTTTTTTATGCCTATTCTAGAAAGAAAAATCGTCCTTTGCAAATGTAATGGTACTTGTATATTATATGCATTCCAGTTACTGAATGTTTACTGTAATTTTTTTTTAACCTGGAATGTGCTAAGTAATCTACCTTATTGTGTAAGAAAAACAAAAAATCTTCTGGACCTACCTGAATCACAGATACTTCTTCCTTCCATCTGAGTTTTGAAAGTATGGAAGAACACACAATGCATGTGCATCCCTTTTGTTAATCTTTGCAGCAGTTTCTCAGTTGCCACAAGACCTGCATCCTTAAAGTGTAAAATTCAGAGGAGCGGATCTGTCTTTATTCAAATAACCTGCCTTCTGCAGATGCAATGTTCTTTTTTTTCCCCGCTGCAGTAAATGTGTACACTTGCAGTTCAGAAATTTGCCTCATTTAACAAAAAAAAACAGTAACAGTGCAGGCATGGTACAAGGAGGAGGAAATGAGAGCTGAACATAAAGCTCTCCTTACAGAGGAGCCAGAGAGCCCTGCTCTGTCCTTCAGCACTCCTTCACTGCTTGTTCTTCCACATGACTGCTGTTCCCACAGGCAACAGTGGTGCAGCCCAAAACCAAACATCTGTTCATTCTTCCTGAAAGCTGAGTTTCTCATTTGTCATTTATTATAATAAATAATTCTGTCAGCATGTTTAGTTCCCTTAGGTATGGACAACTTAATCCCCTCTAGAAAATAGTTATAAAAAAATTGCAGCTACTCCTTTGAAGGAGGAGTTGGTGCTGGGAGTGACTGTAAGGTGTTTAAAATTTAGCTATTGCAACTGTAAATAAAGCAAACTAATGGGGCCTTTTTGATTTAGCTTCTTAACTGACTTCTAGGAGTGAATTGTGTTATGGGTAGATAATGCAAAGCTTTATGCAAGCACACATGAAATACCTAAGGTGTAATGAATTTTTGAAAAGAACTAATGGAGAAACTGCAATGGAGAGGTGCACTAAGAAGCTTTTATGTACTGACATTAGCCTTTGTTCCGTGTTCACAGGTGTGCTTTAGAGAATAAAAAGAGCGCTGTTTCCCTGTTGTGGTGGATTTGTTTTACTCAACCTGTAGGCCTGTGCTCATTTAGTTTCTGTAATAAGGAAATAAAAAATAAAATTTGCAGTATGTGTTGGTCGCTGTTGTGTCAACCCTTTGTGCCCCACTTTGGGCACCAAAAAGAACTGTCATGGTTTAAGCCCAGCCAGCAACCCAGAACCACACAGCCGTTCGCTCACTCCCCCTTTCCTCACCCTGCTCCCGGAGGAATGGAGAGGAGAATCGAAAGAATGTAACTCCCACGGGCTGAGATAAGAACAGTCCAGTAACTAAGGTATAACACAAACCACT